>SMOI01000128.1:14729-88653 GCA_008000375.1 Poteriospumella lacustris
CTCGCGCCGACTCGACCACAGGATCCGACTCGCTTGACTCCGCCACTGCGGTCGACGCCTCTGAAGCCGCGGCCTCACCCGACGAACCCAACACGCGCACGCGACTCGCCTCGACGCGCACTTCGATCTCCCCGTCGTCATACGCCACGTCGTACGACAACACTCGCTCGCCGTCTTCCTCGTCCTCCCGCGCCCGCTGCACGGCGCCGGGATACCACTTGCCCCGATGGCGATAGTTCGCCTCCACGCGCGTGCCCTCGAGCAACGCGTCGGCGGGCCAGGCGTGGACAGTCGAGTGTTTGGACTTGGAGGCCAGTTTGGAGGCGATGTTGACGGTGGCCGCCGCATCCACCATGTGGTGTTCCGGTTCGGCAGACGGAGCTTCAGCAGACTCCGTCTCTGCTACTGCTGCCGACGGTGGTGCATCAGGCTCGACGATCGGCGCTTCGGAGCTGTCTGCTGCCTCATTCTCATGCGACCTGTCCCGCTGCTTCTCCGCCAACTTGTGTGCGATGTTCACGGTGGTCGCTTCCGTCGCCATGTGATGCTGCTCCGCCTTCTCCGATGCTGGTCCCGGGATCGCCGACACAGGTCGACTACCGTGCGGTGTCGACCGACGACTCACATTCTCCGCTGCCGTCGCCAACAGATCGTCTACCGCCTGCTCCACCGTCGTGCCGGTAAGTGCCGGCGTGGAGGCTGCGTTATGCTGCTCCGCCTTCTCCGATACCGGTTCCGACACAGGTCGACTGCCGAGAACATCCACAACGTTGTGGTCGGCAGTAGGTGGAACTGCGTCAGATGCTAATTCATCAGAGGTTGGCGGTGCTGACGACGCTGGTTCCACCGCCTCCTTCGTGGATTCAATGTCGGAGACAGACACAGGAGCTTCACTGCGCATTGATCCATCGATAAGCTCGGAGTCGGGATGTACAGTCTTTTCTGGTTGTTCGTTGCTTTCACGATGTGATCCGGGATTGGAGTCTTTGATTCGGTCTCCAGTTGATGCATTGGGGGCTTCGGGAGAGAGGTTATCAGCCGGCGTATGCACGTTGACAACCAGAATTCTTAGGCGCTGCTCTTCCACCCGAACCTCGATTTCACCGTCGTCGTAATGGACGTCATATGTGACTTCCTTCGGACCTTCTCGGATTTTCTTCACAGTGCCACGATACCATTTTCCTCTACCGAAGTAATCAGCTTCAACTCTATCCTCGAGGTGATATACAGGAGTTGGAGCCGGAAAATGAAGAGTATCCAGGGTAGGGTCAGATGCCGACTGCCTGTCGTCACCACCGAGGGGTAAGTTGGGAATTTGATGCTTTGACTGAACCGGCAAGGGATCAAAGATGGTGTCCACACGTGGAGAGAACGCTATCTGACTACCTTCGCCAAGACTTCCCAGCTCGTCGATGGAGGCGACCGTATCCGATTCGTTGTTGTAGTATTGAGGTAGCATGGGATTAGATATACCCAACATAGGTGATTGGTGTGTGATATTAGAATATGAGCTTCTCGCACTTAAATCTGTTTCCCCTGGCACACCATAGCGAGGACCGTTGGTTACTGGAAGTCTCAATCTCTCTGGTGGTACTTGCGTTTCAAGATCACCATAATCGTATTCGATATCGAAGGTGCCGTCTTCTTTCTCTCCACGAATAATAGCTGAGTACCATTCTCCCACACCACCAAAATTAGCTTCTACTTCCATACCAACAGAAAATGTAAACGATTCTCTTGTTGGTTCTGTGAATTCGACACGATGTCCTTTTCCACCAGCAGCGTGCAACGGCGAAAGTGCAGGATCTACAAAGAAGGATAAGGAAATGATAACCATGAATCAAAGGCACAAGTCGACTTACCAACAGTCAGTGCGTCACTCTTCCCGTCCCCACTCATGGTTTGCAGTTGTATTATTGGTGCAAGTAGAAATAATCAACAAAGTCAAAGAGCAAAGGAAGGCAAACGATTATCGCGAAAATATCGACAGGGGCCCGAGATTGACCAATGTCACAATTGAATTGGCTTCCTCCGCAAGTCTCCAATTTGGATAGATAAAGGATTCTGCCTACAAACGAAGCTGTTGATGAACTTCGCGAGCGGTGTCGACCTCGATCGCCGATCGGTTTCACCCAAAACAGTTCACGGTCACGACGATGATGACAACGATCGCCAAAATAAATGAAACGTCCGATGAGCCCCACGCTGCGTTGTGTCGCGCCACCCAAACCACCTTTTTGCGTTGCGTGCGCGATTGGCTGACTTCTTCGCCCGTCTCATTTCGAGGATTCATTGCAGGCTATTTCTTTCTCTGGAAGAGGACGCATAGCGGTTCAGAACCCAATCACATTGTGTTTTGTCCACCTGCATATTTTGTCTGCAGTGGAAGGAAAATTTTCGGTCGCATCTGAAAGAATTAGTGGATTTTAGTCGACCACAGAGCATCTCATTTTGTATCTTCTTGTTTTTGAGGATTGATTGTGAGACACGTCGGACAACATGAATTTCGTCAACACTTCTTTGTTTGTTGGCGACTTACCAAAGTTTGCCAGCGAGTCTGATCTGGAACAGCTATTTTCCCCGTTTGGTGTACTGTTGGACGCAAAAATCAAGCGCAATAGTACTACTGGAAAAACATTGTCTTATGGCTTTGTTACTTTCGCTACTGAAGCCAGTGCTCAGGAGGCCTTGAAAGCTATGGATGGGAATATGTTTTCTGGACGTAAACTAAGGTACATATCTTCATCCTTCGCAAATCTCCAGGCAACGTAATCACGCGTTCTTTTGTCTTACAGAGTGCGTTGGGCGATGTATAATGCGAAGGGAAATAATGGTTCCGCGCCAAATTCTCAGAGTCAGATGATTAACTCAGTTTATGTCCGTTTCGTTACACCCATGGTAAGTTTGTGGTTGTAAATCCATTGAGGATAGGCGCTTAGTAATTTCTGTCTGAATGTCGCATGTAGTTGGATCGTTACATTACGGAAGAGGACCTTCACTACGTTTTTGACGGGTTTGGGAATGTTGTGGATGCTTCTATCAAGGAGTCTTCGATTGATCATGTAAGTGAATGTGCCGTTGCTATTCTTGAACGTGATGTGTCACTCTAACTGTGTTCTTCCTCTCTTCCAGCGTCTGGGTCGCCAAAGTGGATATGGATTCGTGCATTTCTCTTGCGACCAAAATGGAATCGAATCTGCGTTCAAAGCGGTCAATGCTGTTGATAATAACAATATCGGCAACGTGGTGTACAACGTAGAGCTGAGCAAGAACTTGTTGAAGTTGTTCGGTGAGTACCAGCAGAAACAGCAGTTGTTGGGAAACACGGGGGGAGCATCACCGGTGTCTCCTTCAAATGCTGCCGCGATTGGTCAAGAGGCGATCGCAGCTCCTGGAGTAAAGATTCCCAATTTGTCTGCTCCCCCATCGGTGGGGTTGGATGGTGCGGATCAGCGATATTCGCAGCAGCGACGTAGCCATCAGGCTGTCCCACCTGCCACGTCTACCTTCCAGCATGGACGTGCAGGTCATGCAAGAACTGGAGGTCCCCTACGTCCTGCCAGCTTCCATGATCTCAACTCCGTGCGTAATGCCGCAGCGTTTCAGCAGCAAGTGCAACAGCATCAGCTGCAGCAGTTCCAACAGCAACAGTATTCTCCCGCGCAGTTATCCGCACTCTCGCAACAAAGCCAATATCAACAATATCAATCCGTTCATCAGTTTCCTCAAGCGCCTCAGCTGCAAATGCAGTCCCAGCCACCTATTCCTCCCATGATTCAAACTGGATTCGCACCGGCCGACAATCTGACTTCCGACAACTTGGATCTAACCAGAATGTTGCAACGGCAGAACAGCGGTTCGAACGCAAAACTCTTGGCAACTCGATCTGCCAGTCGTTTGACGAATCTTCCGCCCAATTCAGTCCCCAACGCCTTCAATCCCTCGTATCCTCCTCAGGGATTGATGAATAGTCGGCCCATGAACGGCCAGTCCGTCAACTTCGCGCACTCGCCGAGTAACGCAACTGTGCAATATGATTATCGCACGATGGGCGCCGCAGGTCCGGGGCGGAAGTACACCTTTGACGGATCGCATTCAGAAACGGTGGCGTTGGAAGGCCAGGGATCCTTGTCGAAGTTTAACTCGAGTGACTCGTACGAGAAGAGCCACATTCTTGCCAGTCAATCCAGTGACGTTTTCCGCACGTTGGCTGTGAAGAGCAACTCGTTCATGACCAATTCCCAAGGCAGCATGTTCAGTTTGACAGAATCCAACGTCCAGCAACAAGCGAGTATGACTGCGACGAAGTCGTTGAAGCGTGGCAACAGCAACATGTCCGAGGTGTCGATTGATACGGAGTTGGAAGTGACGCGTATTTCCTTGGATCAGAAAATGCTCGGTAGCAAGGAACTCGACGACTTTTTGTTTTCGACGGGTGCGTCGAAGTTGAACTCGCTGGGCTCCGAAGAGGGCGGCGGCCCGTTGAGTCTGGGAGCGAGAAGTGACATCACGTCCTCCCCAACCAAGATTCGGGATGGTATCGCGTCGCGAACGGAAGAAAAGAAAATGGCGGGACTGATCCCTCCAATTGGCTCACCGATGGTTGAGCGCCGCAGTGCCGCCCATAGCACAGCGGGTAGTGAGAGTGATTACAGTACGGGCTATCGTTCTCGTCAAGACAGTTTGGTCAACTCGGGCAACGTGTCCCGTGTGGGCAGTTTCAATCGCAATAACGGTTCTGGAGCTGATGCTTCGTTGAACTTTTCCTCTGCCACGTCAGCGCTCGACGAATTACGGGGCGGAGACGACGAGCTTCAACCAAGCGGGGGCATCTCAGCGCTTTCTGGAGGAGTGGCCAGCTACCACCAACAGCAGCAACAGTACCAACATCAATCACCGCAGCATCAACAACAGTCGCAAGGTTTGCGTTATGCCCTCGAGCAAATGTCCATCGGATCTCCTCTGGATTCGGTTCTGGAGTTTCCTATGACGGGCAATTAAGGACGCGCTTTGGATAAGCTTGATCTGCATGGCGGTCGAACCAGCAGACGTTGGTCCAGCGAGCGAGGGATCTTGAATAGTGAAAGGGTTTACGACAAACTTCACGTTTCCTCGTTTTCATTTCTCATTTTCCCTTTTTTCTATTCGTTTCTGTGTTCGTTTATGATTGTGGTCTCCGTCGTGCGGTTTGTTTGTGCTCTTTTTCTTTCTTTTTTTCTTTCTTTATGTCTGTCTGTCTTTCGTGTCGGTTCTGCCAAGTGTCAGTGGTTGTCATGTTTAGTTCCCTCATTTCCTTGTTGGATGGTTTTCTGCAGCCTTCGTCCATCGGTAGGCGGCGATCATTACTTGCGGTGTTCAGATAGACAAACCCTTCTCTTGTTCGTTGAGGAAGCTTTGGACTTGTGCCAATGTGTGGTGGTCCGCCTCTACTTTGATTCTTCTCCTCTGTTTCATTCTCAGTTTCTTGACGTTGATACACGTATTAAATGATAGACTGGTCTCTGTTCACGTCAAGAGACGTAGGCTTTGGTCTTTGTTTGTTGAGGTCGCGGTTGGAGCCGCTATTTGCATGTTTGCGTGTGCTTGTGTGCGTTTGTCGTTGTCATATTGGTAGTGATGTCTTGTGTATTGATTTGTTGCGATTGATACATGGTGACCAACCGTGTTCATGGAGTGGAGGTGTTCGTTTCCTGGTCTGCATCATAGTTTTTTCCCCATGTTTCTTCTTCGCTTGTGCACGATCACGGAAACGTAGCGTAATTTCTTCCTTGTTTCCCATTCTTCCTCTCTTTCTGTGTAAGTGTTTTGTCTTCGCAGCATCATATGCCACCGGCCTAGCACAACAATCGTGCTGTCTAAGCTACAGGCTGTACTTGGTCGCTACTGGTTATTGGCAGGAGAGTGGGAAGGCGGGAATATAAATAACCTCTCTCGGTGGCCATCATCTTTCTCCGTCGGGCTCGTCGACGTTTGTTCGACGATGTTTTTGACCGAATTTTCTCTGCTGCGTTTGTTCTTCTCTACCTCCCCCTTTTTTGGTTTCTTTTCGCGACCGCAAAATATTCGTTCGAGGCCCCTTTTTGATTTCCTCTTCTCCTCTGTCGTTAATTTCCCTGCTCAGTTTGATTTGCGATGTATGTTTGATCACGTATGGCTGCGTGGGGTCTTTGTGCAACTTGTGTGTTATCATTGGTGCGTGTCTGCGTGTAGACTGTCTTTGTTTCACGCCACCCCCCCCCGCACCTGTGCTCGTCGAACAGTAACGGGAAAACAACGAAAGTTGAGAGCACCACTGACAGCCGAAGCAGCGAAAGAGATCGGGTCCCTGAGTCGCGATGCGATGGGACATCTCTTCCCATTTTGCGTGTGTGTTATTTTCCCCGGTGGATAACCAGCTGGCCCTCCTCGTGTGTATTCCTCTATCTGCTACTTTGTTTTGTTTTTCTTTGTTCTCTTTCTATGTTTGGATAGGTCTGTGTCTGTGTTGTTGTTCCTGTGTGCGCTCGGCTTTTATCAGAATTTGTTACTTGTTGTGTCAGGCGACAGTGTTTGTTGATTGTCGCGCTATCTCTCTTCCTCCCTCCTCCCAAATCGAGCCCGCCCTCCATTCTCTAGCCCCTTCCCAGCAGACAACCTTCACTAAACGTCTCTTTTAAATATTTTGCCACCGAATGCGTGTATACCCATGCTACTCATTCTGGAGTGGGAAAAGGAAAAGTGAACACACCACATCGATGCGCATCGTCCCAACGGCACTAACTCCTATCGTCAGAAACGATCCTCCTCTCGTTGTTCATCACTTCACGCTCTCCCAGCGGCCTCTTCACACTCGACTTCGTCACGTGATCAATGCTTTCTTTCCGTTCTTCATAGTGTTCGCTTCACACTTCGCATGTCTCCTTTTTTCCGATGTCCTTGAACCCCATACATGTCCAAATCCCATCCCCGAGCCAGTCCTCGTTTCTTAGCATTCCACGCCCCTTCGACGTGCCAGTTGTTGTTCCCTCACATCTGTTCGACTCTTCGCCAAGGATGTGGTGACAAGGAATGTAGTGAAATGAGAAACGTAGGTCGTCAGTTTCTTCGCGCATGCGTCGTTCGCTACGTTCTCGCTCGTCCACTTCGCTCGAACAGGACCACCCCCCCAAAGCAAACGACGCCCAGTCGTATCTTCTACTATCGTTTCTGTGCTGTACTTGCTTTTGTTGCTGCGTGTTTGTGTGTCATGTTGCGTGCCAAGTTGTATCCTACGTCGAAGGTAGACGACGATGATGAGTAATCGATCGACGCCCATCAGTTTCCCTTGCGTTGGTTGATGCCTTTGGATCCTCCTCTGTGTCGGTGCTCTTCTTTCTTCTGTGTCTCTTCGCTGGCCGTTGATATGGATATCGCGACACGGTCGTGTGATTGTTAATCGCTGATTTTTGCCCATGGCAGCTGTTTGGCTGCGCTTGCTCTCCCACTTCTACATACGCATGGTGTGGCCCATATGCAACGGCGCGTCTGCGAAGTCGATGCAACGGGGGCCTTGTCTCTGCTTCAGCGCAAACGAGTTTTCGTCGAGCGAGAACAGAGAACGACCAACATATATCTCATTGCTGCACGTGTGCTGACTACTGGCAGGAGAATGCGAGTGACTTACCGTCTCTGTCTCCCCCCGCCCATGTACCGGCATGATCGTCTTCTTGGCTGCAATACGTTTCTCTCTCATTGGTATCAATTGACTTTCGCGATGAATCCCAGCTTTCTTTTGATTTCTCCTCTGTATTTTCTTTTTCTCCTCTGTTGGCGACAGGTTCGCGTGAACCTGCTTCATTCGTTGTTTTGTACGAGGTAGCCGCCGGACTGAACTTCCGTTCTCACTCATCGGGCGAGCTGATAACGCGCGAGTTTCCCCCTCCCTCAAATCCGAAATTGCCATTATTGTGTGCGTTCCTCGGTGAAGAGTCGATCTTTGCCAAATGTGATGTGGTGTGCTGTGCTTATTCGTTTGTCTTTTCGACAACGGCGGAAGGTTATTTCCCCTTGCGTCTTTCATGTTGTTGTATTGTGTGTCACTGACTGACTACCATGTGGAACACAAGCCGGTTGGTTCTTTCTTGGTCGCACTGTGGGTACTTTTGCAAAGAAATGCGGATACCCTGACTGGTCAATGCAAACGCGTCGTCTTTGCGCGATGCTGGTCCAATCGGTGTCTTTAGTTTTGCTGTCATTTGCTTTTGTAGTTTTTCCCGCGTGTGTTTTCTTCTCTCTCATCGATACTGCTTAGCGCCCCATAAAAAAAATAATAATCGTAGCATTCAATTCCATACGCTGTTGATGGGTTCGTTTGGTGTACAGACGTGGCGCACGCAGAACTGGCGGTCGGTGGTCGAAGTCTGTGGTAGAAGGGGCGTTACAAAAAAGGGGGCGCACACCGCCGCCAGCACCAACCATGACCTCATTCATGTTTACTCAATTTGAAATGAATGAAACCTTGTACAGAAAGAACCACACGTGAACATATCTAAAGCAATATAGTATGGGGGATCGGCGAGGCAATTATTCTTCCATCGACGATGTCGAGGACCATCGGATGCACGGCGAGACATCTTCGATGGAGATAGACGCAGGTCAAGATGCTGGTGACGAGGAGTCGCAAATCCTGTTAGCCAAAGCTCTTATGGCTATGATTGGTATTGGCTATCTTTTCCCCTTCTCAGCGTTAACGCAGCCCGTGGATTACTGGGCTGCCTTATTTCCGGACTTCAACATTGAGTTCCCTTTAACCGCCGCCTTCTTTGGCGTTAATCTGTTCTTCCTGTTACTGATTGTTGTCTTTGGTGGGGAGTCTCCGAACTTTCAGCATCGCATTGTCGGTGGCTTTATCGGTCAGTTGTTGATATTGATCTTGGTGCCATCGCTGACGTACATGCATCTTCCGTCGGAGACTGCGCACTACCAGATGGTTATGCTCTCAACGGCCATTGTGGCCATTTTTACTGCTTTATTGGACAGTGTCGTGATTGGCTTTGCGTCTTTATACCCTCCAAAGGTTCTGGAAGGCTTGCAGATTGGTATTGGCTTGTCGTCGCTCATCGGTTCCGTATATCGTATCATTACCAAGTTGCTCTTTCCTCCCGAGGCAGTTATCTTGTCGTCGCTGATCTACTTTTTCACGGGGGCGGTGACTATTGCCTGCTGTATAGTGTCGTACTATGTCTTGGTGAATATGCCCATTTCGAAGAAATACTTGCATCGCTCCATAAAGGCGACAGGTGCTGAAGCGACTCCGTTGAAGACGCCTCGATCACCGGCGGCGTACTCGAAAGAGAACGCTGTGCTCCACGCGCAGGCGCAAGACAATCGCTTGGACACGTTTGCAGGCAAGGTGGAAGTGCTCCGCAAGGTCGTATTCCATCAGTTCCTCGTGCTGGTCGTGTACATGACGTCGCTGAGCGTGTTTCCCGCGATGATCACCGAGATCCCGACGTACAATTTCCCCTCGTTGGCAGCATCGCGGTGGTGGTCCTTGTTGTTGCTCTTGTTCTTCTGTATTTTGGATACGCTGGGTCGATTTCTGACACCGTATCGGCTGGGAATGACGCATGACAATGTGCACTGGTATGTGTTGTTGCGCATTCTGTTGTTCCCGTGTCTGTACGGCTGCCTGCGCGGATATCCCTTCCTATTCCGCAATGACATGTTTTCGTTGTTGTTTGTGGGTATTTTGGGCTTCACCAATGGACACATGGGGTCGATCTGCATTATGATGGTCTCAGAGCAAGTCAATGAAGCGGAGAAGTCGTTGGTCGGCGGGTTCACCGGCTTCTGGTTGAATTTGGGCCTGGTTATGGGCTCGATGCTCGCCCTGGTCATCGACAAATGGTAAAGCCGAAGGGGAAAGGAGGTAGAATTGTTCCATGCCTCTCGGATGAGGAGACGACGAACGGACACCCATTTCCATGGCCATATCAGTGCTGTGCTGCTGTAACACTAGTAACTCGTCCCAGTCGTTCGTTGCTGATCTAATCGCCGACTCGTCGCGGGCGCTTATATACAGCAGAATATCAACACTGTTCACCAACGGTCGACAAAAAGGAAAAGAGAAAGCGCCACGGAAGCTGCGGCGAATGTTGCTTTGCAATCGTTAAGCGTATGTACACGGCCACGGACAAGACTATGACTCTCGCGATGGCTTCTCAGAAGACTTCTTTGACAATGTGGTCAATCTCATGAACGACGCGTTCTTCAAAGAGCTCGTCCGAGTAGGCCTCCGCACTGGCTCTGGCCTGCGCACGGATAGCGTCCATTTCCTCTTGATGACGCGGCGACAGGATCTTCTCAAATAGCTCCGCGTACTCGTCGCTTTCAGACGCCAGAAAGCCGTTGATGCCCGGTTGAATGATGTCTGCTTTGGGCCCACCGCTGTTGTGCGCCACTGTGATCAGTCCCGCTGCCACCATTTCCACCACCGAGATGCCGAAATGCTCGTTCCACATCGTATGCAGCCCGATGGAACTGCGGCGAAGGAACTCCTCGACACGAGCGTACGGCAGATTACGCAGTAGATGCACACGGTTGTGTAGGGCTGGCTTGCTGTCGATGTACGCTTGCAGTCCGTCTGCCAGGGCGTTGTCCTCGGCGTTGCGTGTGCTGCCCAACATGACGAGAATGACGTCGCTGAAGTCGTCACCCTCGTCATTCGATTGAGACGTCTTTTGAATGAAGGCCTCCATAGCCCTGTGCAATACATCATTCAAGAGGTGACTGTGCGTGTGGGCGAAGATGCATAGTGAGAGAACCTACCTGATCTGCAACATGTGGTCCTTCTCGGGGCGAAACTGTCCCAGTGACATGATCACACGATGCTGGTCCAGGAGGCGACGTGGATCATCCTCTGACAGCGGCGTCTCGTCATCGCTGTGAACAGAAGACGGGTTGAACTTAGCTTGAATGGCAGTGGTGTTGCAAGGGGGATATAACAGCATCAACTGACGAGGAAACCACAACGGTGATTCTCGTGCTTTCTGCCGGTCTTCAGGCCGCAGAAGCCACAGCTCTTCGATGTGGTTCTTCGTCCACGTGCTGTTGACCATGACTTCGTCCGCGAAGTATCCACATAATTGATATCCATACGCAAAGGCACGGTAGTACAACAGCTTCAGAGAAGACACGGTCACGCTTTGTGCAATGCGACCCGCGTTGTTGTAGGACGGGCGTTGTTCGCGGACCTTCTTCAGCATGTCCTACACAGCAGCAGCAGCAGCAGCAGCAGCACCAATACAATTAGCACCGACAATAACGGTGCATGTTGCATAAACGTCGATATCGCTTACCGAACTGATGATTGGGTAGTGGACATATGCAATGATCTTCGACGAATACAGACTGCGAATAAAGGGATACGTGAATGCAGCGCCCATCGTATCGATGAAAATGTCTGGGTGGTGTCGAATGGCACACTCGAAGCCCACGAGAATAGATCCCAACGATTGGCAGATCATCGTAGCCACAGGATACCATTTCGCTTCGAGTAGAAACCGGGTGTGAATGTTGACGAAGCGGATGGATGCTCGTTGCTTCTCTGTCAATACGATGCCGAACTTTTTCTGCGACGATAACGACAAGCGACTTGAGAATCATAGTCAATATAGTTGTTCAGCCAGAGTAACATCAGTACCTCGACGTTGGCAAGAATCTCCTCTTTTGTACGATGCAGCTCGCCACTGTAAATGACGATCTCCGCGTGATACTTCTCCACAACACTGCACGTGACGTTTGGATTCTCGCGTGAATGCACACTGGGTGTCAGGAGGCCACGAATAATTGCCCAGAGTACACGCTCCCCGCCGCCTCCTCCATCACTACGGCACGATGCCATGTCAGTCAAGGAATATGGAGAGGATGCGTCTTTTCTTCTTACCAATAAGGGTGAAAAAAAGCCAAGGCCAGCTTCCGTCGTTCACTTCGAGTAACGAGCGAGAAGATTTGTATTGCTGCAAAATAAATGACAACCCCAATCAACAGATGGGGCAGTCGATCAGACGACAGGGTGAACATGATTGGATGCGTGTAGATTCGCAGCGGAGGAGTCGAAGTGCTGCCCGGCTTTCCTTGCAGATCTCGTAACACGAATGATTCTCACCAAGAAATCAAGCCCACAACTCTTGGTCGGTGTTGGGAAATGAGCCACCAAGTAACTAACTACTCGATAAATTTGGATGGGTCCACTTCTTCAAACAAGTGGCAGCAATGTCGTCGTCATCATGCCCGCCCACCGACACAGTGACAGTACAGTTACCTGTGCGACCTTACACATGTACACATGTACACAATGACATGGTTCAGACTGTGATATCAATTTCTTCCTATAGATCGCAATGTAAACAAATTGAACAAGACCCTCACAACGAAATATGTTGCGAGCGACAGATAATCTATTCGGCGAAGTCGAGTATTTATCGAACGAGGGGTGTTTGTATTCACACGTCCCGAAATACAAACATCCTTGTGGGAGCTGTATTGATACGACAGGGTTCCGTACTTCAATTACTTACAGTGGCAGTGCGGAGCCTTCAGCGTTCCCAGGAAAGCAAGGGGTGCTCATCAGGTACCAGTCCAGAGGAATGAAGCTTCATACGTTGTAGCATACAACCAAATCGGCCCAATTTTACACTTCTTGCTCCTATCTTGAAGATTATGACCAAGCAAAGCATTTACATGAAGTCGTCCTCAATAGCGCTGTACGCATCATACTTGTCCACCCTGTCGAACTCTCCTCCGAATTTCTCTGCGTGTTCCTTGGCCTTCTTCTTTCGCTCTGCTGCAGTTTCCTTTGGTGCTTCACCCTTCTTTCCGGCAGCGGGCTTAACTTTGGTATCCCGAATCGCCTTGATTTGGTTGCTGATTTCATCCAAAGACTCTGCTGTAATGGCGCTTCCCTTCAAAAGCTTCGAAAGACCTTTGTAGAAAGCGATCACATTGAAAGCAGTCGAGTCTTGCAAGCGCACAGCGACCAAGTTTCCAAAGTCGAAGTGATCACCATTGGTGGTGAGAGGAATTCCGCCCAAACCAGTGGCCTTGGGCTTGGTGGAAAACGCTGCAGGGGCAGCAGGGGCAGCAGGGGCGGCAACAGGCTTGGATGCAGCAGCTGTTGGTGCAGGAGGGGCGCTCATTCCATCAAACAATTCGTTGGTAAGTTCGTGGTCAGCCTCCTCAACTTGCAATCGTTCTCGTCGGCGACGCTCTTCGGCTGTCTCTTCCTTGATCTTGGTGGCCTCCAACTTCTTCAAAAAGGCCGCCTCGCCTTCAGCAGCCTTCTTTGCTTTTTGCTCTTCAGACATCTTGGAAACGACGGGCTGAGCATTCAGCTCCTTTTCCAGAAGGTCCTCTTCATCACGAACAGCGGTGGCACCAGTGTTCAACGTGGGCACAAAGTCGTCGTTTTCCCAATCGTCGTCGGACATTTTCAATGTAGGTAAAATAGACTGATACTAGAGCACAAGGCAATAGAAATGTGAATACCAAGAGCACCAGCAGACAACAGCGACGATCGCCTTCTCCCACTTTTCTCCAAGGGCCGCACCGCAGCAACAGCAAACAAAGCAAAGCATCACGGTGACGAATCAACAGGTGGTCGGAAACTTTGGCTGCAACTTAGGCGGCGAATGTTGAAAGTGAAGCTTACTTAGATGCTTTTTGGAGATATATACCCGTTTTGGTTTTGTTTGTTTGTTTGTTTGTTTGTCGTTCTGAGGTTCAGGGTGGAGCGGGTCTGAATGATCGCGAGGTTATCAAACACATTCAATTGATGGAGTTGGAAGATTGAAGCATCCTTTTTGTCTATTGTTTCGGGGACTTGTTGTCCGAACGTTTGAAAAATGGATACGTCTTCGTCTCATCTCAAGGACATCCGTTTGGAGATGGAGTTTAAGTATCTCATGAACAATGCTCCTCAAGGTGTCTATGTTCTTCCGGAGTTTGATCATATTCGGGCGTTGCATGGTGTGATCTTTGTACGGCGAGGACTATTCCACGACGGCGTTTTCCGCTTTCGCATTGACCTGCCACCAAACTACAACGAATTCAATTCTCATCCTATCGTAACCTTCACCCCTCCTATCTTTAATCCGCTTGTGGACCCAGTTACCGGCCAGCTCGATCTAAAAATTGATGAAAAGTTGTTGGAGTGGCATCCGGATAGGCACTTCATCATCACCGCCATCACATTCGTCAAGAAGATATTCTACCTCAAGAATTACGACGGATTTCTGCGCATTCCTAATGCAGAGGCGAAGCATTTGTAAGTTTATGCACGTCGTCGTTATTTGAACTTGTCATTTGATTCAAATTGTGTGTGGTTCTCGAAAGGTTTGACACAAATAAGGAGGAATTTCTCCGGCGAGTACAGCAAACGGTAGATGAGTCGTTGACGAGAGTGTACGACATCCCTCCACCCACAAATCCTTTGATTTTCACGGAACCAAAGCCTGCACATCAAGAAATGGTAGCAACCACTATCTATAACAAGAAATCATCAACACAACCGAGCAGCGTAAAGAAAAGTCCCGGTGTCGAGGATGAAGACAATCGACTGACATCGTCGTTCTTCCGAAGTCGAATTGATGAGGGTGATCTTCCTTCTGCGTCGAATCGAAACACAGTGGATGGAGCTATCGCAGAAATTGAGAAGTTCATGCAGGACACTGACATATCGACTGAACTAAGCAGCTCTCCTCAGAAGGGGCAGAATGCCTCCGCATTGGATATTTCGGTCGATTCAGTCGATCGCCCCTTGTCCATTAACGATCTGTAGAAATCATATACTTGAGCATAATACCATGAAATATGATAAACAGTTTTTCCGGGCGTGTTTCCCTCCTTGTAATCTCGGTTGTCCCAGTGCCGTACCTCTAGAGGTGGTTCGCGCATTACGAACGAGGCGTTTCGTTCTTGTGAGAGGGAGCGTTTGCGATGGCGATGGGCATCAGAAGACTTCGCTCACTTTTCAGATGAATTTAAACCTAAGTTGGGGTGATTCGATCATTCTCGTGAATAAGAATATAGCACGAAAGCTGTTGTGTTGACGTGAAGCCTCAAGGAGAGAAAAACACAGTTGACTGACTCTACTTTTCGCGTGATAATCACAAAAAATGAGATCGCGGATGATTGGATGGCTGCTTCTCTTCGCGGGTCTTCTCACCGCGCAAACGCAATTAATTGCAGAATTGGACACTATTTTGGGACCTCGGTTCGGCCCCATCCCCAATTCTGCCGTACAAAGTGCAAATTCACTGACGACAACGAACACCAAGTACACCCTTGTGGACCAACCTCAACAATCGTACATCAACGACTCGGCAATTACAATTGTTTGGAATTATAATGGCGTTAGTGTCGGATCGGGGTTTCCACGTGGCTTCATCGTTGAGCTTTCCACCGGCAAGAATAATCTCGATTTCGAGGAGATAGCTGAAATTGATAACCCTATTCCCGATACCATCTCGGGCGGAACTTTTTCCTCTACTTACACCATCGGTGGACTTCTACCTCTATCTATATATAATGTTCGCGTGAAACCTGTGTTTCTCGTCGCGGGGGCGGGATTTCCTTCAACCGTTTTGACGTTTACCACTCTCAGATCCCCAATCGATTACTGGGAAGCCATTCTTCCGAGGCGAACGTCAAAACAGGCGTTTGGTCGAGGATTCGGATCGCCATTTAGCACAAGACCTTTATTAGACGAAGGGGTTGAAGTGTTTGGACAGAGAAGTCATGAAAGCAGTCTGTGGTATTCCGACGCGCCGACCGACCGCACGAACGTGTTTCCCAGCGGTCGCCGAGGGCATTCGTGGACTGTGTTCGATGGAAAGGTGTATATGTTTGGAGGAAGAACCAATGGTAAGTACTGTCATGAATGGGTGGGGTATTCTTGACTGCTTAACAAAACGTGTCTGTGTGCTTTCCTCATAGGATACTCGTGCGCGAATACGGTCATGAATACGATGGATTTGGGCTCCTTGGATTCAGGAATTTTGAATTACCCATGTACTGTTCAGACAGCAGAAGTATCGGAGTTATGGTCATTTGATGTGAGCACGTTTGTTTGGGAGCAATTGAATACGACGTCCACGTTGACCCCGGGTGCGAGAGAGCAGCACAGTGCGGTCGTGATTGACAACGAAATCTATGTTTTCGGCGGGAAGAGTCGCCATCGCGAACTAGACACGGTTTCGATTGGTTCTTTCACTGGAATTGACAACGACATCACCAAGAATAATCCTTACCGCGTTCAGGATGTTGTGTACCAAGATATATGGAAATTGGTCCTCGACAAACAGGTGACCAAGCAGTTCTGGTACACACAAAGCACCTTACCCACGCCGCTCACACAAACGTCACGAGTTCTGCTATCCATTACACCTGTTCCACGCGACTATTATCCTAAGAAGCCTAACGTAACATACGCTACCGCGAGTGATGTCGATGGCAATCTCTCACCGTACGTGGACAATCCCCGTCAGGGCTACTGCATTCAAGACGTAACGGTCATGGTAAGCACAATTCGTTTATGCATCTCGGATATTAACATCTAATGTGGACTAACGTCTCTTGTGGCACAGATGACGTTTTATCATCCATGTTTGTCGCAGGTGCAAATGTCCATCACAGGCCCCGGGCCTCAATCTGCATCGGCGAACTACTTCGCCTCAGGCAGCAATTTGAACATTCGTTTGTTGAATGCTGGAGTGACAAACATTGAGTCTGTCGATTCTGCTGGGAGCTGTGTTGGTGGGGCTCATACATTCGTTTTCAATGACAATTTCGACAACGTGTACGAGGATCTACCAAATCCGTCGGGCTCCGATGCCCTGACGCACCCTACCGATGTCTTCTACTTGAAACCGGCTGGTCAACTGGCACAGTTCAAAGGACATTCGCCATTGACCAATTGGACCGTGATCATTGAGGATACTACCAATGACAATCTGGTGGGAACGGTCTTGAATTATTCCATTGCGTTCACGACGCGTAAGTGCTTCCCGGTCTACACTTGGGTGAATCTGACGAACAGTCAAACGGCTCAAAATACGCAACCGCCTGCACGGTATGGTGCGCTATCATTGGTTCATGATCGCTCGTTGTTTATCTTTGGCGGACGAGACAAAGCCGATCGTCCGTTAAATGACCTGTACCGTTTTGACGTGGACACGCAGATGTGGGTGCAGCTGACGCCCGCAGCTGATTTCTACAGCACTGGTGTTTACATGACGCGTACGGGCAATAGTGCCGGAGCCAATTATGTGTTGACATCGTGGGGATTGTTCCGTTTCGCAGGGTATTTCCGTAATCCGGTATCGGCGGTGCAGAACAATGGGGTGGCTCAGCGTTCCAACTATGACAATCGAGTCTACCTCTTGGATCCTGTGACCATGCAATGGAAGGAAATAGCCATCTCTTTGTTCAATGACACCCCATCCAATCCTCAGTTGTCCAGTTTGATGAACACGCCTATTCCTCGTTATCTATCGGGCACGGCCTTTCTACCTGCGTCAACTTTTAATTGGCATAGTCAACACTACCTCGCGGCCCTGGAAGTTGCCCCTGGCTCCAGTGCGGCTAGTATCGATCGGGTTTTATTTGATGCGAATATCTTTTCGTTGCAAGCGAATTTCCAATCCTCTGTAGCGGACAGTTTGTTAGTGTTTGGAGGGTTTGATGGCGCGTCGGGAGTACTGGATGATGGTAGCTCGGGTGGTCTTTTGAACGACTTGTATCTCTTGCGGTTGAATACGTTGTCGACAAGTGCTTCACGATCAACCAAGGAAGCATACAGGGAAACTCATTGTCGATGGCGTTCGACAAGCACTGCTGTTTCCCGAGATCGTGTTCGTTCATGTCTGGTGGGAACATCCTCAGCATCTGCTGCTCAGCCTTGTGTGTTCAGAGACTTGCTCATGTTGTCGTGGTGCCAAGGAGACAATCAATCCGTGCGATAAAATTACAGTATAGGCCAACTGGATGGATGTAAATCTATGTGAGTAAGTCTCTAATTCCCAAAAGTGAAACGTACTTCGTACGTCCGACCACTGACGGGTCAGGAAGCCTTTATTGGACCGTCATATGTCCGTCACACCGCACTGAGTGAGTCTCTGCAGTCCTTTCGTCATCCGTCGGTCACAGAGAGTCTCTCCCAGCGATCAGTGTCCGTCTGTTCAGTGGATGAGTAGATGAGCTGACCTGTCCTTGCTGGGTTCGAGTGCGCGCGAAGCGCGCGCTCAGACCATAGCTAAGCGTGAAGATGTTGTTGATAGTTTTGTCTTAGTCGGACTTGCTGGGTTCGAGTGCGCGCGAAGCGCGCGCTCAGACCATAGCTTCGCGTTAAGTGTCGCTTGTCGTTGTGTCTGTACACACTGACCTATGCTATATATTGTAATAGATCATAAAAAACAAAATTGAGTGTACACGCAGATGTTTCACTTTAGGGGTCATCGCGCGAGCCCTAGTTCTCCACGGTGAACGAGCTGATGGTGATGATGACAAAAGTTGTCACTGTGAGTGCAGCGACAAGTGACAGCGACACCTGGACTGACCGTTCTCTCTGCTGCGAGCAGAGCCACAAAGAGGCCACAAAAAATATTCGAAGGCACTTTTTTTAAAGATCTTTTCGGTTACCAGAATCGATTACCTTAGACGTCAGGATTAGCAAATCTCAGGAAAAGGAAATGACGAACTGAATCCTTTTTGTGTTCAACCAGAGCAAATGCCGTACTCCAAGTTTTTGACCTGCTGATCACGCGAGTCTTTTCAATGAGTAAGTCCATTTTCTACCACCATTTCTACCACTGTGAAAATACCTTGAATTGAGCGCAACACACTCATTTCGGCGGAGTCAGAGTTTGAATACATTCTCCTATGGCTTCATCGATCCATAGCTGTTGCAACATTGATTTGTTCTTCGGAACTCACTGATATCGCGAGCATTTGCTCTCCCATAGCAAATGTCTTGATAAATTTTGGTTGACATCATATCGGGAATTTGCTTACGTATTTTCTAACGAAATTATTTTGTGATTCTGCAGATGTTGCTGGTATGAATCCTTTGCTACGGCTACCACACAACGCCGAGGATTTCAAGCTTTTTCTTTTTGTTCTTTTGATGCTACTGGTTGATACGAATGAAGTGCGAATGAATGTATGTCGATACGTTAAGAATGTATTAGCCCTCAGTGGTCAATATCCCATTTTGCGCTTAAGCTTGCCTTCGAGGTGACTGCAGCGTCAGTACTTACAACCATTCCACAAGTGTAATCTGTAATGCATACACCGCACAATATGATCTCCAGTATGTTGAATGACAGTTGCGGCACTTATGAGATCGCTTAAGTTCTCACCCTGTGAAATCGGCAACTTCCGTGAGTACAAAACAACGCACCACTGTTGGTTCCTGATTAGGGTTTCTGCCAGTCCCTGCAAGTATGACAAACTTTGTAAACGACTTGGATTTGACCTTTACCGCTTACCTCTTTGAAACGTTCGCCGCGCAATTTTTAAATGCCAGGCGAGAAATCTACCGTCTAATACCTAATACCATCACCACGCACTACACACTGCATTGCTCACAGACACCCAGATATTCGCAGGAGGCTGTAGTGCGTAGTGCTCACAAAATTTTGTTGTGAAATCGTTCATATAAAAGCGGAAACCCGCTTTTTATACCAAAAAATGGTGCCACTTTGAGGCAACTTCACCGAAACCAAAGTGGTTCAACGAAACAATCACCTCAACGATTTTTATGTTTGCCAACGGGCCTTCTCATCACATTCTAAAGTGATAGTACTATCTCTTGGGACTTCGGACACAATTCTTCGTAGGCCTCAAGGTTTTTGTCAGTGAAACTGTTTGGGAGTTCGAAATATCGAGGAAAGGTTGTGGTTCGCAGCGTTTTGCAGGTACGACGCGAAGTGTCTCAGATTTTTGTGAGTTGGGGCTAATCACCAATTTTACCCACCGAAAAGGTTATTTGAAGATGGTACTGACTTTTACAGTCTCGAAAGATGCCTCTGGGTTCCGTATCCGGTCCTCATCAAGTGGTGATGGTTACAGTGCGTTGGATTGGGAGGTGTGTTGACATATTCTTCCGACTTTGAACCTACCCACAAAATCATCTGCTTTATCCACTCTTTTCTGTATTCTGCAGGTGACAAGAAGTCATGAGGACGCAACGGCATTCATTAAGACAGTGTCGGAGGAAGTCGATTCTCTCCACTCTGTGGACGACTTGAATGACGAAAGCCTCTCTGCTTCTCTATGCAAGGTCGTTGAAACGGTAGGAGACGACCTCTGGAAGTTTCCTTTCTTCGGAAAATTCATTGACGATGGGTATCAGGAACCCTCATTCGTCGCTAAGCTTCAGTTTGAGGCTTTACAACAAAAGGTACAACTATCATACATTATAACCGCATATATGTGTGTTTGGTGTGTTTTATTTGTACTCTCCCTGCGCAATACCATGTGCATCGTTTGGGTCTCACGTCAATTCAACTCTTTATCGCCTTTGCTTCGTGGGATAAACTGATTGTTTATGTATTACGTTGTGTTCTCAGGTTAAGGTGGTGAGTGGTCAGTTGAGCACATACGAGAATCGTCTGCAAAGTGTCGAGCAGCTGTCGGCAGCAATGATGGAGTCCTTGAGCACACTTATGCGACAGAACATGCACAGCACTGCTCGCCACAACTCATTACCGGCAACTTCCGTTCTACCACCTGCAAAATTTGGGCCTAGCGCGGAGGGAAGCGACGACGATTTGAATTCCCAACATTCTGAGTCTGATGCATCCGCAGGACCTTTAGGCGCACCACGTCGTCCTACTTTGGATTCGCGTCAGCATTCTGCTCGGTCATTTCCTGACAGCTCGGCTGGCACGCGTCTTTCGACAGGCACACTGAGTCGAGATGGAATGAATCACACCCCTGAGATCGATGCCGCGTCGCTGGTGTTGTCTCCTCCGGCGGGCGTCGTCGGAACTGGTGCAGATATCTACAACCGGGCGGACCCTCATTTATCCAGTGGTCAATCCCATGATGAAGCCAAGCAAGAATCTTCTCACGAGGATCCTGCTGCATTAGTTGCTGCTCGAGTGAAAGAAACGCCAGTGGAAGACCGTCTCAAATTGCCGACCTCCTTCGACGACGAGACGGAACGTCTTCTGCGCATGATCAGTCCCCACGAACAACAAGTTCAATTTCGAGATGCTGCTATATCTATGTTGCAGAATCAAGTCCGCTTGGTCCTCGGTGCCGTATCGTTCGATGCGACGCACACGAAGTCGCACTGTTTCCTTCCAACGGATCCGATCCATGTGACCGTCATCTTGTGCCAAGGGCAAATCGCGTACTGGCACAGCGCTGTGGCCGATCGTCTGCGTGCCTTGTCTGAGCATGGGCCTGAGGCAGAGTTTACTCCAGGACACAACACCAACTCGATCACGGTGGTAACGGTCCAAGAAAATACGGACGATGCTCAACGTGCGGCGATGAGTCACGTGTCGACAGTGGCGCTGATCCACGAAGTCAGCGGGTTCAAAGTTACGTGCAAGATTGGCGAAATCGACGTGGAAATATCGGTCAACAACCGAAACATTTTGTGCACCGTCGCTCTTATTGACGAGTTCAACGTCGTCGTGGGGCGCGACAATTTGTTCAAACGATCGTTGTTGTTGATTCGTGCTTGGTGGCTTCATGAAACGACAACTGTGTTCAACACCGCGATGAGCCATTTCCTGTCAGACCAAGCTTTGTTGTTTATGACAGTAGCCGTGTTCAATTTACACTGGCACGAAATTCGTTCTCCCTTGTACGCCTTGTACTACTTCTTGCAATTGTATCAAGATTACGATGGGAAGTCGCAAGCGATCACCGCGCAGGGCATTGTATCATTCACGAACGATGGCAATCAGCCCAACTTGATGAAGCCGGAGCCGCCCCATCTCTTGGATATCGATTGGACATGCAAGAACTGGCAACTCTTCAATGTGCACGACCCCTTGAATGGCGATATCCCCGGTGGAGCCCCCACGCAACTCCCTTCCGTGTCCAAGATTCGCTTGCATATGCTGTACAACACCATGTCGAAGTCGGTTCAACGATTTGAGCGCTTTGGCTTCAACATTGTGCATCCTTTCACGCATTTGAATGTACTCACTGAAAAGCTCTCCTCCCGACGTCTCACGCTGCTGAGTCAGATTTTTAAAACGGCGTTCACCCAATTGCAAACTGTTTTGGATGGTACCAAATCCGTGGGCAATACACCGAGACTGCCTGAAGGCCTGGAGAAGTCCGCAGAAGTAGAGGGAATGGGCTCGATTGCGTTGTTTTTTCCCGCGGTGGTTCAGCGGTACAGTAGCACTTGGCGTCCGGATGTTTTCGGCAATCATCTGCCTGCATCGTTCCTGTCGGTGGATAATTTGGTGAAGATGGACGCACGTCAGGTCTCGATCATGGAGTATGTCGAATACTGCAGCTTTGTAGCTGACTCTGTGATCACTGAATCGGCCGTGTTGACGTTCTGCATTGACTTGCTGACTTGGCGTGGACCGTTGCCCACCGGCGAAGTTGGCAAATTGCTCAGCGAGGCCACCACGATTCCCAACTTGTCACACAAGTTGCGAGAGAAATTTGGCGGTTTGAAGAAGTTCATCGAGCGATATCCTTCTCTTTTCGTGTTCTCGAACGACCATCCATTCAACCCGCATGTTTTGCTGCGTAAGAATCTGTCGACGGAGAATCTGGAGTTGATTGATCGTGGAATATTCCCCGTTCACTTGATTTCCAAAGCAGCGAGACAAGTCGGCAACAAGAAGACTTCGCTTGCGCAGCCTGCCGCTGCCACTGTCACTGCCACAACCACAGCCACAGTAAGTGGGGCATCCGCCAGCGCGGCTGGAGCGGCCTCAGGGTCGTCAGGGTCGGTCAAAGCCGGCTGGAATGCGAATGGCTTGCCTCCTGCTGCAGGGGGTGGTGCTCATGGCCTTCCCATAGCAGTCCATGGAAGCGGGGCTGCTGCGGGGGGCTACAACAGCAATACTCGTGCGCCACCGACAGGTGCTGCTGCTGCCGTCCAGCACAAGCCGGCCGCATATGGAGCCCACGGAGCCGTACCATCGATGGCCAATGGATATCCTCCATCCTCTCGCTATGCAGGCGATATGTATGCCAACGAGAGGATGTATGCTCATCAACAGGCCCCGCCTGGTGGGCCCTACCATCCGTCTATGATGGCCGGTGGCGCAAGTGGCTTAGCGAAGTCCGAGCGTGAACGAGAACGTGAACGAGAACGTGAACGTGAACGTGAACGTGCATACATGTACGCTGGTGCTAGCGTAGACGGTCGGGATGCAGGATACTATTCTGGCCCTGGATATTATGGCGGAAGCGCTGGGCTCCGTGGTGGCCATCACAGCGTGCCGCTTCCTGGCGATCGATATCCCGACATGCGAGGTGCGCCCGCTTCATATCGTGGACCTGAGCACGAGACTGCGTATCATCAACGCGCCGGTGGTGAGTACGGCTACGATGGATACAGTGGTCGAGATGCTTCGAGTCACTTGGGTGGCGACCTCTTTGGTGGTGTTTATGACCGCGAACCTTCGGCCGCCGGGCGAGCCGCGTTCGACTTCGACATGGGTCTGTCCTCAGGCGCCTCTGGCAGCGGACTGGGAGGAATGTTCGCTTCCTCTTCGGCAGGTGCTGTCGGTGCAAATCGTTCCACGTTGAATCGTGACGCGTTCCCTTTCGATCCGTTGGCTTCTTCGTCGTCGTCAGTTCTAGACGCCCCTCCAAACAGTACGGTCATCGGTACCGGTGGAGGTGGTGGCTTTCAACCCTTTGGCACAAGCGCGCAGTTCTCGAAGTACTTGTAGCACAACGGACGTTGAGCGCCGAAAGTGTTGTCGGGGTTCTTTGGGATCGGTGTGTTGTGTTTGTTTCGATCTGTTACTGCACATTCGTTCTTCTGTGTTGCGTGTCGTTGCACGTTCTGTGGTGGCCTCTTACCTCCCATGGTCGCTGTGACTGCTGCTCCTTTGTTTGTTTCTTTTTGCTTTTTCCTGTCTCGTCTTACGATTGCCACGCCCCCTCTCCTTGTGTTAGTTCGTGTGCTCGTCGTCTGTTGCCATAGCTATGTGGCGCTTCGTTCCCTTCTGCTTCACACACAGCAGTCAGTTAAGATATCTTCACGCGATACGCGATTTCCATGATTGATATCGTCGTTGTCAGTGTGTGCTGCCTCGTCTGTCTTCTCTTGGCCACCGCGTTGGTTTGTTTATTTTTGTTTGTTGTTTGTTTTCGGTGTCGCTTCTTGGCAACAGAAGAAGCTTGTTCGCCCCCCTCTACCCCTCTACCCCTCTACACATATCCCGGAGGAACACCACTCCACCAAAAATATCGAAGAAACCCCCTCAATAAGTAAGAAAAATGTCCCAAAGGACGCCTGAAAGAACGGAGGGCGTGAGACATGGGTCATCGCTGTGAGACCTCATTATATGTGATATTCGTTGCGTTGGTTTCATTGTTGCGCTTTTTCATCGGGAAGACACAGTGCATGTGGAGTGAGAGGTATCTGATGTGAGAGAGAATCCGAGTGTTCGTACTCCGCATATGCCAAGTCTTTCTCCCCTTCTCTCTGCGACACGGGACACCTACACTGTTTGTGTTCGTCTTTCGGGTTGCCTTGCATCATTGTTTGCTCCTGCTATTTTCCTGTGTTGTCCACCATCCAAGTACAGCGAGTTGTTCTCTTGCAGGTTTTTTTTAAGCTGCTGCTACTTCTCCCCCCCCCCCTGGGTACAGCGATGGTGAGTGGGCGCGTTCGATGATATCCGAAATGCTTTATTGATTCTCTTTCTCGCTACTCACGTGATTGAATTCCACCTGGACGTGGTTGCGAGAGTGCTTTTATTCTCGGTCATTCTGGTACCAGCTCAGGCGCACATCATTTAATTCTATGGTGTGCATGTGTCGTTTGGTCGCGTGGCTCTTCCCACCCCCCATCGTAGCCAGTTGTTCAAGTGCGTGATTGTTTGCGTCTTCTTGCGTTTACTCTCTGCTCCCTTTATTGCGTTTATCATTGATTTCTTGACATATTCCCGCGTCGTGCTGGTCATTGACTACGGACGGATCTGCTCAGCTTCGGAGGAACTGAACAGGCAGTTGTGTAACGTGATCAATTTTATGGAATTCTGTCTCGTGTTGTCAAGCGTTAGTTCGTCTGCTCAGGCACGTTGCACTTCTGTTGTAGATCATCACATCCAGTTTGTACCTTGCGATTTATTATCCATCGTTCGTTGTCATCATGTGTAGTATGCCCACAGCCAAGATGTCCAATTTTGCTCGAAACTCAACAGCAAGATGAGATTTCTTCAGATGAATCTCTGCCCAATGTCGGATATGTTCAGTTGTACGGAAATCATTCTCCCCAAACGATTGGTCATGATGTCATGAAGTCGTGATGTGCAATCGAGAAGTGGGAGAACATGGAGGGACATGTGAGGTCGAAACGCTTCTCTGCAGTGCTGCACAT
This sequence comes from Poteriospumella lacustris, assembly GCA_008000375.1. Lineage (NCBI taxonomy): Eukaryota > Chrysophyceae > Chromulinales > Dinobryaceae > Poteriospumella > Poteriospumella lacustris. The sequence continues at coordinate 40,291 of SMOI01000128.1, forward strand.
TCTCGTCCGCACACCCAGACCGATCAGATTGTGGTCGTCTGGGTGAACGAGGATTGAACTTTTCGCAGAGGATCATCACTTCCCAACTTTCCACGTCATTGTGGTCGCATACGTTGAAATTCAGAAGGATATTGCAAATCTTGTTTTCATACCGCTGTCTATTAGTTGGTTTTAGTGAGATCTGTGACGGAAATTATTCGACACAAGGGCAAGATTTTGAAAATGATTTCAACTTCACGAACTTCAAGAAACGCCACGTTGGCTGCAATGTTGCGTCGTAGCAGTTCTGCTGCGACTGCCACCGCTTCTCCTTCAAGCTCCACAAATTCAAAGTTTCCCAAGCTGTTGGAGCCTTTGCAATTGACCGGTGGTGTGACCCTGCGGAACCGTGTGTTGATGGGTTCCATGCACACGGGATTGGAAGAATCCAAGAAGATGCTCGTTTTCCCCGGTAAATTGGATGAAATGGCTGCATTCTATGCAGAGCGTGCCAAGGGCGGCGTTGGTTTGATCGTTACGGGTGGTATTGCGCCCAACTTTGCCGGTACTGGATACTTCGGTGCCGCGAAGATGACGACGAAGTCCGAAGCCGCGCCTCACCGCGACGTCACTGCGGCTGTCCACGAGCACGGTGGCAAGATTGCGATGCAAATTCTGCACACTGGACGATATGCTTACCATCCTTGGTTGGTCAGCGCATCGGCCATTAAGGCGCCCATCAACTCGTACACACCCAAGGCGCTCTCCACCGCCGAGGTCGACGCGTCCATCGACGACTTCGTTCGCTGTGCAGAATTGGCGAAGTATGGCGGTTACGATGGTGTTGAAATCATGGGCTCTGAAGGCTACTTCATCAACCAATTCTTGGTCAATCGCACGAACAAGCGCACGGACAAGTACGGCGGCAGCTACGAGAATCGCATGCGTCTTCCTACCGAAATCGTGAAGCGTGTCCGTGCGGCGGTGGGCCCCGAGTTCATCATCGTTTATCGCTTGTCGATGTTGGACTTGGTTGAAGGCGGCTCGTCCTGGGAAGAAATCGTGACGCTGGCGCAGCGCATTCGTGACGCGGGTGCGTCAATCATCAACACCGGCATCGGATGGCACGAGGCGCGCATTCCTACCATTGCCACGATGGTTCCTCGTGGTGCCTTCGCCTGGGTGACGCAGCGTATGCGCGAAGAAGTCCAGGGCATTCCTCTGTGTACCACTAACCGCATCAACAACCCCGCCGTGGCAGAAGACATCTTGTCGCAGGGCTCCGCCGATATGGTGTCCATGGCGCGTCCCTTCTTGGCGGATCCCCACTTCGTCAACAAGGCCGCCGCTGGCAAGGAGAATGAGATCAACACCTGCATCGGCTGCAATCAAGCGTGTTTGGACCATATCTTCGTGTCAAAGCGTGCATCTTGCTTGGTGAATCCTGTTTCCGGGTACGAGACGTCGTTGCGCTTGACTCCTACGAAAGAGAAGCGCAAGGTCGCCGTCGTGGGTGCCGGTCCTGCCGGTTTGGCTTGCGCAACGGCTGCCGCTTCTCGTGGTCACGATGTGACGTTGATCGATGCGGCGAGTCAAATTGGCGGTCAGTTCAACTTGGCGAAGCTGATCCCCGGCAAAGAGGAGTTCTACGAGACGATCCGCTACTTCGACACGCAGCTGCAGAAGCACAACGTGACGGTGAAGTTGAACACACACATCGGCTCTCCCGCGGATCTGTCTGAGTACGACCACGTGGTGTTGGCGACCGGTGTGGTTCCTCGCGACATCAAGTTGCCCAACAAGTGCAAGACGCCCGGCAAGGTGAAGGTCCTGTCGTACCTTGAATTGTTGAAGGGTGGTGCGACCTTGGCGGGTAAATCCGTCGCCGTCATTGGTGCTGGTGGCATTGGCTTTGATGTGGCTGATTTCTTGTCCCATCCTCACGACGAGGGTCATGCGCCTGCCTCCGTGGAGGAGCAGAACGCGTTGTACCGTCGCACGACCGGCTTGTTGCCCACTCACGTCGAGAAGGACCGCATCGATTCTTTCTTGAAGGAATGGTCCGTTGACAAGAACATTGAACGCGGTGGACTGGCCCCTGCTGATGCTGCTGCCGCGAAGGCAAAGGTCGCTGAAGAGCGCAAGATCTTCTTGTTGCAGCGAAAGGGCGGCCGTTTGGGTCAGACGCTGGGTAAGACAACCGGCTGGGTGCACAAGGCAACGTTGAAGCGTCGCGGTGTCGAAGAGATCTCCGGTGCCAAGTACATTGAGGTCAACGACGACGGTTTGGTCATCGAAGCGCCAGTTCCTGGCAGCAAGAAAGGTGCCGATGGTAAAGTGCCCGTCGAGCGCCGCACGTTGCCGGTGGATACCGTCGTTGTGTGCGCTGGCCAAGAACCCCTGCGTGATTTGTTTGAGCCCCTGTCGACCTCGGGCAAGAAGCAAACCGTTTTCTTGATCGGTGGTGCGGAATTGGCTGCGGAGTTGGACGCCAAGCGTGCGATCGACCAGGGAACTCGTCTGGCGGCTCAGATTGAGACCGCCCAGACCGGTCAAGTATTCTTGGCGCCCATCGATACGTCGCACAAGATCTTCAACTGGCTGCAGTCGTTCAAGAAGTAAACACTGCTTATCTCTTTCTTTCGTTGTTTCGCTTGTTGCCTTGCTTCGCGAGGTGTAATCGTTTTGATTCTTTTCTGTTTGTGATTCGAGGGGGTTTTGGGGTGGTATTGGGTGAGTTAGTGGGTATGATACACAGCGACAGTGACAAACGAACGGCGATCGACGACGGTACGCAGACAGAGATATGTCCGTAGTGGAAGCTCGACAACCACTTCAACGAACAAATCGACAACGACTACACAGAAAACAAGCTGTCTGCCGCGTAAAGACTATTTCATCATCAACGAAGGAGGAAGAAGGAGGCGGCGCGACAAGGTCGTCGCGGTGTTATGAGCTGCCCGAGACGCTACCATTCGCTTGACCCTGCGGTCCAGACTGACGAATCACCAAGTCCAACGACTTGCGGAAGCAATTGATGTTGAAATCCAATATCGCACGCTTGGCGAAATACTCTTCGCGAATGACACAGACCAGTGCCACGTATTTGCTCACCTCTCGCAGATACAAGACCATGTTGTTGTTCAGCCGAATCGCCGACGACGACTGCGAATCATACGGAATCGCGGCCCCGTCTTCTTCGCTCAGTCCGTAAATACATGAGACATCAATCACTAACTCTACCAGATCTGCGCACAACTCGTACGTGCGTGAATCGACTGGGTTCGAATCCGTCGCGATGTACAGCTTGGTGAAGACATCCAGCATGTACGACTTGTCCACAATCGAACTACAGCACCACGTCGCTTATACACCGATTGGGCCATTTTTAAATAAAGACGAAGGAGAACTTACCTTTCAATGAGCTTGTCCAATAAAGAGTTCAACACCGGCAAATGCGGCACAAGTTTCTGCACGACTTTGCTGAAGGCCTCCAAGGCGCTGTGATCATAGATCGACGTCAGATAATAACTCACCAAGATGTCTGCGTTCACATCGGAGAGCTCAGAGGCGACGAAGTTTTGAATTAATTGTTGTTTCTCGGCTTTGGATTCATCCGGCATAACTTCGCCATCGACCTTGTGCAAGAACACTTCGAAGTGGATGTTGGGGTTGATGGCGTAGGCAGCGATAATGGTTTCCGCCAGTTTGGGCAGGGAATCGTCGAAATCGTTCTCTTGTGCATCAATGACATAGACCAAGGTACTGCAGTTGCGGAAGACACGCTCGATGGGAATTTGGTGGCCCATGTAAAAGACGGGCGACTTGGGGTTCAAGTCGTCGCCGAAATCCCACGTCTGAAATCGCAGGAAGTCATTATTGGCGATCTGATGGATCTCCACACCATGAGTAGACTCCAAGAAGAGAGTTTCATGGGGAGACATCTTGTGGAAAATAACGCGTTCGATACTGGATTTGCCCGATCTATGACCACGCCGAAAGGGTTTCACTGAACAGACTTATGCAGCAGGTCTTGTTTCTCAATCGACTTACCTGCGGGGGCCAGTGAAGAGAATTCGACGTTCTCCTTCACGAATAGCTTCATCAAAGGGAACTTGCTCGATGAAGTGCCCTCCCATGGGGCCGTCCCAAATTTCTCCACGATCCATCGCAAGCTGTGTAGATGCTCGAAGACTAGATGCGACGACTTTTTCACACTCTTCGATCAACCGCTGTCTCCCAAATCAGAGACAAACGATAGCGCAACAATCGTTGAGGCCAACGTGAATAAGATGTGGCAATATCAATTGCTCAACAAGAGGAATGCCGACTGCAAACGACGGCTCCGAACGACAGCACACAGCAACACCCAAAGTCCCAAAACACAAAAGGTGCTGTTTCCAGATCATTTGGGATGGTCTGGGTAGTGTACAGGTAGATCACCCTCAGTCGCTTTTGGCTTTGGCTTTTGGCTTCGGGCTTTGGATTGATCGATGTGGATGTCTGCTTTCTGCCGTGTATGGTGTAACATGGTGTTACTGTCATTCTTCATCAGACGGGTGGGATTTGTTTGTCCTCTTCCCTTTATGAGCGTGTATTTTTGCAAGTATTTTCAGCGTTGAAGTGTATATTTTTTTTGTTTAGTAAACGAGGATGTTCATTCTGTTCGTCGGCTTGGTGGCTCTTTTTGGAGTGATTTCATCCGCGTCCGCGGCCCAATTAAGTGGCGACGCCCTTTTGACGCAGTATCCGATTATTATGTCTCATGATTCCGCATCTGGAGAGATCAACGAGCACAGAGACTTTATCGTGGCCAAGTGGTCGAAAACGCAAAGCGTGGGTTTGGTGGATCAGTTGAACTGCGGCACGAGAGCCTTCGATTACCGACCGTCCCTTAATAAGGACGGCAAAATCTATGCACATCATGGTGGTATCACGATTCGCGTTCCCATGGAAGAGAGTCTGCACCAAGTGTTGAACTGGTCGGCCGAAAACCCCGACGACTTGGTTATCTTCTACCTCTCTCATTTCGACGGAGATGGGTGCGAAAGTGCCGTGGAAAGTTTACTTCAAAAGAACGATGTGTTCTACGTGAAGGACTGCTCGGCCCTTGCATCGTTGACCTACAGCAATGCCAAGGCCGCGGCGACGAAGTCGAAGCTTGGTCGAAAGGGCTCGACAATGGCCATTTTCGATTGTACCGAAGAGAACTACGACGAGAAAATCAACTGCTATGGAAAGGGCTTCGTGTGCTATGACTCGTGGCCGCAAAATACGTCTTCAATCCCTTTCGAGCATTTGTCTACCCACTTGCAAAGCGTCACCAGTGTTGATCCTTCCTCCAGCTACGCGTCCAAAATGTGGATGGCGCAAGCCCATTGGCAGTCTACGGCTGCATCAGTGACATTGGGAACTCTCCATGAATCATCGTTGGTTCTGGACGTCACACGCTCCAGAATCAACTACTGGCTCGAGAATGAGATCGCGCAGCATCGCTTCGCTCACCTCAATTTCCTCGAAGTCGACGAAGTCTGCGACAATGGAAACAACATTTACAAGGCGCTGCACTCCTACTACCGTTGAAATTAAGAGAAGCCCCAGCTACTTACCGGTGTGTCCACTGTGTCTGGTCGGTCGAACCGATCATACGTGGTGGCCACACTCGTTGTCCAGTGAGTATATTCTGCTGCCGTATTGAAGATACCTTCAGCTTAAACTAATCTTATAGTATTCCTCCTTTCTCCTCGGTGTTCGTCTTGTTCAAATCAATCACGTGTCGAGACGAGAGCCGACAGAGCACTATTGTACATGTATTTTCCATACAGTACCCGATATAGGCTCTATATGTGGTCATAAGTAGTACGTTGCATCCATTCCATCCAATCGAATGAGGAGACCGTCGACGAACAACAATAGAATACCAAATACCATTGCATGAAACACATTTCCAATCGACTGGTGTCGCTTCTTGAGGTCATTGAAGACATGAGAGATCTTATGTTGTGAAGGAATCAGATTGGTGAAACATGTTGGAGGTGTTGCTGGAGCATGCGGTTCAAGCCGTCACTGCGAGCGGCCACGTCGACGTCGCGAAGTACGATAGCATTCTTCAACAAATTTCACAGTCCTTCGATGATGTTATTCGCAACGAGACAGTATCATTGGTCGACTTCACGAAAGGCGTAGAGAAATGCTTGCGGCGATTTCCAGTCTCGGCGCCGTTTATGGCCGATCTGTTCACGCAGAAACTCTTCCATCTACAACTCGACGTCATGACCAACCTTTCGAGAGAGATGCATCAACGTTTCGAAGAGCGACTTACTCTGATGCAGTTGTACTTCGTGTCACTACTCGACATCCTCGGGCGATCTCCAGTGAAGCGCCGCACTGAGTGGGCAGCCTTTTTCTCGACGCTACGGTCACTCGTCTCGTGTACATTCCAGTCTGCAAGGTCTCTTGTGGGCCTTCGATCTTCATTGATCGCTACCATATTGGCCTGTGTAGTGACGACAACGTCAGAAATCGATGAGGTCATGCTGGACGCGGTGTGCACGACCATGGTAGGGCTGCTGGAAGGGGCTCTGCCCATGACCTCACTTCCCGAGGGCTTCATCCACACACCGTTCTTCGAGGAGAGTGTTCGCATGGTCTTGATTCAACAAGAACTTCGTTTTCAGCACGAAGCTGAGCGTAAATTACGGCACCAACGTCGATCGGTGCCCGGGTCGAGCAAAAGCGAACGGTCTTTGCCGCAGTTTTGGAACGAAACGGTGATGAACCAGTTCCACGCCACGCAGCATCTCAGCGATCGAAGTCACTTGGATGTCACCAAATACCCGCCGCATTGTGGTGTGATCCTCAGCGTGATGCAGCAATGGAATATCATCCATCGTAGCTCACGCCAGCATCTGCCGCTGACACTGCTGAAGCACTTCACTACCGTTCTCCTCAACAACCCAACAGCTTCCACAAAGCACGCCCCTTTCCATCGAGACAGTGTGCTTTCATTCACAAGACTTCTTTTCCATCCCGTGCATACCAAGGCGTGGATTGAAGCGAAATGTGGCTTGTTTCAGCCGCTGCTACGGACGACCGAGAGCTCCGACCAGGCAGAAGGCTCCGAACTGACTATTCACCGACTTCTGCTGGTTCTCGGGCTCTTTCTCCTCAAAGAGAACCACATGTCCCCCCAAATCCCGTCCAATGATGTCACATCGCTGAAGCCTGACGCGGAATCTGATCGGAGTTGGTTGGTCATCGTCGTCGAGGACTTGCTGCGACACGCGAGGAACCCGTCCGTACCCAACAAACAACGGCTGCACACGTATCAATGGCTGGTCTTTCTGGTCTGCCATGGCGCATTTCCACATTCAACGAGAGAGGAATGGTCATCGTACGTGTATCAAACGTGGTCCATCGGGGTCGCAGTCTTGTCCGACGCGGCGGCGCCGGAGACATTGCGCGTGCCCAAAGCGCGCGATAAATGGCTCGTGCAGAACATGTTAGCGTATCTGCTCTGCCACCGCGCCTATTGTCTCGATACGTCGCTGACAGATTCAGTGAAGATGGGGATGGCGGAAGAGATGTTGGCGACGATGCGGCTGTGGCTGGCTCAGCGGGGGATGGTCCCCGTGCTGCGCCTGTTTGTTGCGCTGTATTTGGTGCCTGCGATGCAGGGGCTGCTGGCGGTCTCTGAGGATGAAATCCCGATCGATGATTCAGTAGCGACTACGCTGGTGTCGATATTTACGGAGGAAGATGAGCAGCATCTACGTGAGCACGAGACGCGGCTGCTCTGTCCGCTGGTGGGCGACATGCTGCTGGGTGCCGGCCCAACGACGCTGAAGTCTCCCACTGCGAATGGGCTGGCATCTATTGGACCTATTCTCCTGCAAGCAGGATGGTTATTACCGCTTGTTGAATGGCCGGCCGAAAGCGTCGCGGGCAGTGATCGATGGTCGTGTGGGCCGTTGGTGAACCCTCATCGGTGGCGCAGTCGCGACGTGTTGGCGATACGACAGCGGGCGATGGACGCCAACGACGACCTGTCCACCAATGAGGATCATCGAATGTACGCAGTGTCGACCAGGCGACGGCGACTGGACTATCTGTCTCGGCTGCCTGTCGAACTGGTGCTGCACATCTGTCTGTACCTGCCCTATCGCCGCGTCGTTCGACTGGGCCTCACCAACAAGTCGATGCATTATGCGATTCTATCCAATCAAGCCCTGTGGAAAACTCTCTATCGCCGAACGTTTCCACGGACCTGTTTCCTCTCAGAAGTCTCCACCATCGCTTCGCAGACAGCTGGCACTGCGGACATGAACTACGCGCAGTTAGGTGAGTTACGGCCCGTTGGATTGGTATTTGTCACCCCGCCTCACCGCCTCACCGCCTCACCCCGCCTCACCGCCTCACCGCCTCACTGCGATTTTAGACACAACGACAAACATCATTGAAAGTGCAGAAGATTGCCCGACCTGTTTGATGGCGAGCATGAGGAAGACTGAGCCGCAGCTGCGTTTGCTGCCCTGTCGATATCGCGGCGACCGGCACCAATGGGACATTCGTTTTCAGGTTAGCCGCTACGATTCAGCCGTTATTGGACCTATTTTATCATATCCGTGACTGTTGCTACAGCGGCGAATACTTGCGACGAAAGAGGCGCAGCGGAAGCATCGGTCTTATCGGATTTGCCCCGTCGTCGGCTGTGACAAAATCATCAGACCCAAGAAACACGTGCGTTCGACGACCACTGCGCCGCCATCTCTCGACGAAGAATTCCGCCTTCACCTTGGCACCCATTTATCCACTTCAAAACGGTGAACAATATGTATCTTTGTATATAGCACACATACACATACTTGTAATAAAAGTTCTTGCATCAGTTCTCGTCCCCACTCAACCGCTGGTCATCAATGCCCCAGACACACACAGACTTTGGAGCAGCCAGCCATGTGAAACCGTCCAACGGATCTACCAGCAGCATGACCGACAAACTCCGTGCGATGAGTGTCTGTTCACTCGCAAATAATTTTCTCGGAAAGGTGGGACTACGGACGAGGTCCCCTGTTTCTGTGCAGCAATGTAGTGGTCAGCGCTTCGTTGGTGCCGTGGTGGTCTGATTTGGCGGTGGTTCGCCTCGGTCTTTGCGGCACTTTCTGCTGTGAGCTGGACTCTGACCACGCCAACGGGAATAATTTACCTGACCGAGCACAAGAATTATTTACAGTTTATCCAGTCTACATTGGCCGAGAAAGCAAACGAATTTTTCGCGTGATCAGTGTAGTGTGCCTCTCGAATTTTGAGAGAAAAGAAAAAACGACCGTCCGTTACCTGAACAAGAGCAGATACTGTTAGAATCCACGTTGTTAAATTATCAGAAAAACATTAGAAGAAGTCGCCAGACTCGTTCAATTAGCAGCATGGAGCGGCCATCCCAGATTTTCCGGAGTAATTCCTCCAGCACCGTGGGAGCCGAAACATCTGTTCACAATTATTCGCCCGACCATTTAGTCCATGACCCACTATGTTCTGGCTTTCTGTTGAAACATTGCAAAGAGCAATTTTCCGACGAGAATATGCTGTTCATAGTCGCGGTGGACCGGTTTCGGGATTATTTTCATCGTGACCACTTAGCGTGGCCTCAAATTCCCTGGCGGAAGTTAGATGATGAGCACATCACCGTGTCTCCTGAAACAGAGACGATGGATGACTACCTCCAAGGCTTAGAAGACCCCAATTTCTTTCCGGAACGGACGTGGCCCTCGTCCATTGTCAGTCGAGATGCCATTCGCGACGTTCTTCTCGGCATTATCAAAGAATTCCTCGTGAAAGACTCACCAAAATGGATCTGTATTTCACAAGCAGTTTTGTGCAACACCATGAAGCGGATTCGTCTGCTGCACATCTACGGCCAGGAAGCCTTTTCCGAGGCCCTATTCGACCCCCTGCGCACCATTGAGCGCGACATTTATCCGCGTTTTCAAATTTCTGTACATTATCGTCGTATGCTTGAGACCAAGCAAATGCTGGAGAAGAAGGCCTACATGGAGAAGTTCCGATTGCCTAAGCCCGAACGCCACATCCACAACAAGTACACCAAGCAGCAATTGCAAAGCGGGAAGTTAGTCTTCACCTTGGCGGAGCTGCTCGAAGATGGCACGTTGTATGAAGAATTCGCCAAGTTTGTGAAGGCCTTCGTCTCGGAAGAGAACGTGAAGTGCGTGCGTGCCCTTGCCATCTACAAGGACACCTTCGCCGTCCGCGACAACTGCCATGCGTCGATGGATTTCGCCGTCCTCATCTATCGGTATTTCGTGGCACCCCGTGCCCCGTGTGAGATTTGTATTTCGCATGTCCATGCGAATGAGATCCTGCGCGGCCTCGCCGAGCCGTATCCGACGCTCTTCGATGCCGTCGAGCGGTCGGCGATGACGGCGCTGCAAGCGCATTACAACTCGTTCCGCAACACGCCGCAGTTCTCGCAACTTGGCAAAGTCGTGTTGGCGAACGCGAAGCTGCCGCCCGTGATCAACACGAGCGTCTCTGGCCATTCCAACACGTTGAACCGCGGCAGTGGACATCTTTCGACCTTCACGAACAGCACGGGCGGCAGCGGAGGCCGTGGCCTCGAACTACCCGGCGGACGGACCAATTCCAGCTCGTCTATCTTCGGCAATAACAATGCAGCGAGTCGTTCAAGGCCTGGGACGATGTCTTCGTCCTCCTCGGCGCCTGCCATCGGAATGAGTGCGATTTTCGGTACTTGTTTCCCGTCCACGTGACTCGTCTACGCGCCGACTCTTCCCGTCGAGTCTTTGACGACGGAACTCCGCTTTCCTGTTGGCTCGTAAACCGTTTGACATATCCACCGTCTGATGCTCAAAGTTCGTTCTGTACATACTCCCGACAGTCTATTGTCTCTTCTTTCCATGTGGGTCTCGTTACACAGGTCGCATGTGAACGTACATCCCTCTCCTTCTATTCTTGCTTTTGTTTGTTGCTCGCCTGCAGTGATGGTGGTGGCTTCGTTGTTTTGTTGTTGTTGTTGCTGTGGTGGTTGTGTGTCGTTGTCGTTAGTTGGTTTGTTCTTCGCTGATGTATAATGGCTTCCGCTCCGTGTGCAGTGCATTTCGGTCTTTCTTTGTGCTTTTGGTGTTTGGTGTTTGGTTTAGATCGGTTCTGGGGTTAGTTGTCGTGTTGGTTTCTCACTCTCTGTCTCACTCTGTCTCTCTGTGTATCGGTGTGCATATACTGCTGTTTCAATTTAAATTTTAAATTACCCTCCCTTCCTGATCCCCTCTCCCCGCTCTCTTTCCATTTATTCTTCGCTGAAAACAAATGAATGCATTTGTAATTATGGACTAATTAAGTAAACGTGAACGCTACCGCTGCAGGTCTTCGTTGGGATGTCCACGTGTTCGCCATCAGAGAATCGATCGGTTTTGAAGTTCCTCACCTTCGTTGCCTTCGTTGCCTACGCAGATGACGACGGTCGGACATCCTCGGTTGTGACGGTAGCGCCCATGTTTACCTCGTGCATTGGTCGCTAATTACAAATGCATTCATTTGTGGCGCGAGACCGCGAACGGTCGGGACGTAGACAACGGACGAAAGAGACATCGCCGTAAAGGAGGGGGCGCAGAGGGAGAGAGAATAGCGTGGGGTTGACTTAGAGTGTGTATTACCTACGAGAGACGAGAGAGCAGCCCCATCGATGCACAGATACATCGTCTACAACAATCTACGTGTTCGGGAGGGATGCGACCGCGAACAGCACAGCACGGCATGACCGTCGCGACATCTGCCCGCATAGTGCGTGTGCAGTGTAGCTGGAAGTAGAGAGAGACAGAGCGAAAGAGAGAGAGAGGCTTGTACTACGATGTATTAGCTAAAGAGAAGACAAAGCTGAAAAGCGCGAGAGGGGCGCATATAGGAGAGTATAGAACTGTACGTGCCGAGGGCGACGAAGGGAAACAAAGCACGAACGAAGCGCGCACCGTCGAAACATCCCGCTCGAACACGGGGGACATGTAGACGGACGCGACCGTTGATGCCACATCACCACCACAGGAGACCCCGCGTGGTGGCAACACACAACGGAGACGGTGATGATGACAGGAGATGAGAGCACTGACCAGCTGGAAATGAAAGCAACTAATAGATAACAGAAACAGTGAGAGAGAGAGGGCGCGCAGCGAGAGAGGCGTTGGTATTGATTCCAGGTGGGATGCTGCTGCTTATGGAGCGTTGGGATCCACCGTTTGCTGCGCCGCGAAATGATTGAAGATCTGCTCAAGCGTCGTTTGGCCGGCGCTGTACTCCTCGACGAAGAGCTGTGGCTTGTGTTGCTCCAACACGGCGAACAGATCGGCCAACGTCACATCCACCGTCGACGACGTCGCCGTCGCGGAATCCTTCGTCTCCAGCAAGATGCGATACTTCGCGCTGTTGATGGCGCTGCGTTCGATCAACTGAACGTTGTCCGCGGCGGTTGCGGTGCCAGCGGGCGGGTGGAAGAACGGCGGCGAGTGGAACGTCTCCACCAGGAAGTTGTGCAAAGCCGCGTAGCGACGCTCGGCCTCCAGATACGTGACCAACGCGCGGACAGGCACATCGCCCTGCGATGGAACTGTCGCGGAAGGGTCGTCGGTGTTGGTGAGCAACGCCTGGGCCGTGTTTTGCGCCAGCTGCAGCTGCAACTGCGGCGGGAAGATCGACGCGTCGTTGGCATCCTTGGCGGCGGTCAGCAGCTCAACGGCCGTGCGAATGTAGCTCGCGGCCACGTGAGCTTCCTCCAGCAGATACTGCGGGTCTTTCTCGCGACCGGCAGCACTCGCACCGGCGGCAGCAGCGGCAGCACCGCCCACGGTCACCAAATGGCGGATCGTCTCCGCCATCGATCGCAAAGTGTCGTCGTGGGGCAGGGCGACCTTGATCGTCAGCTCGACGCCACGTCCGAAGCGATTCTTCAAGTGCTGCGCCGAGCCCAGACAACGCAGCTGGCCGTTGACCATGATGCCGATGCGATGGCACAGCGCCTCGGCCTCTTCCATCGAGTGCGTCGTCAACATCACCGAGCAACGCGTGCTCAGGCGAGAGATCACTACAGGACACAGCCGCACAGAACACGTTAGCCGCCCGTTCGACGCACACTCACAACGATCAAGTGAAAGGAGAAACACGTACCTCGCCACATGAACCGACGCGCAACAGGGTCCATACCCGTCGACGGTTCGTCCAGAAACAGCACCGCTGGATCATGCATCGTGGCCACGGCAACGCTCAGTTTGCGACGGTTGCCACCGGACAAACTCGACGAGATCTTGCCGGCGTGGTCGAGCAGGTCCATTTCCCGCAGCTTGCGCTCGACGGCCTCCTGCAGGTCCGCGCCCGTCAAGCCCTGGATGCGACCGAACATCTCCAAATGCTCGCGGGTCGTCAAGAGATCCAGCAGCGCGTCAAACTGAGGGCAATAACCGATCTTGCCTTGTTTACGCAAGCCCTTCGACTGGTCCTTCGTCACTTCTTCGCCGGCGATGAACGCCGCACCCGACGACGCGGGCAAATCGCCCGTCAGAATCGACATCGTCGTCGTCTTGCCCGCACCGTTGATGCCCAAAAAGCCGAAGCATTCGCCACGAGGCACACCGAAGCTCAATCCACGTACCGCGACCTTGATGCCGACGCCGTCCGGGGTGGGCATCGACGAGCCCGTGTAGTACACCTTGCGCAACTCGACCACGCGCACGACGTCCTTCTTCACCTCCTCGACGTTCGACTGCGTGCGATGGATGCGCTGACGCTCAATGGCCACGTCCGCATCGTCCTCCACATCTCCGACCGCACGATGGCTGCCAGTCGCGTCCACCGTTTGCGACGCTAAGAAGGCCGTCGCAGCCGCGGGGGGTGACGAGAAGCAGCAGCCGCAGAAGGCGTACAACTGCTGCGAGAGTCGCGCGCGGAAGACGTCCATCTGAATCAAGTCTCGCTGCTTCAGGTACTCGATGAGCAGCGTGATGGGGAAGGCGATGAAGACTTGCGCGATGAGGAAGGCGATCGAGCCACCGGTGATGTCCCAGGCCAGGGGACTCTGCGTGCTGCCGGACATGACGTAGCCGCGACGGTTGATGTGCGGGCACTCCTGGCCGTTGGTGCACAGGGCCATCTGCAAGATGCCGTCGCCGACGCAGTACGCGGGGAAGAAGCGGAAGATGTAGCGCAGGGTGTACGCGTCGGAGGACGTGTCGGGGATCGTCGTGAGGACGAAGGACACGACCATCAGGCACAGGCCCGTCAGGAAGTTGTAGAACATCACCACCACCTGCGCCGTCGAATGCGAATTGAAGGCGAACGACAGGATGTACGTGTGCGCCGCCGCCGCGGGGCCAAAGAGCAGCATCAAAGCGATCGTCGCGTAGCGTGCATCGTTCTCCGTGTACGCCGCGACGTTGAAGCCGTAGAACAGACCCAAGATCGCCACGCCCGTCACCAGGTACGAAAACGAATCCCACAGCCACGTCGAGAACCAATACGCTGCCCCGGAAACACCCGTCAAAAACTGCTGGTGTTGCGCCTTCACCTCCCGCTCGCGTACGACAAAGAGCGCAAAGGAAGCGGGTACGAAGCACAGCGCAATCATCACGAAGAGCGCCGCCACAAACGCGGAGATCGTATTCGACTGGCGAATCTGATCGTACGTCAAGGGCAACGGGTAGTTGTGGGCCGTGATGCTGGCGTGGGGACGCTTGGACACGACCTGCAAGAAGGCCGAGTTGACGAGGTTCATGTAGATGCCCACGCCGTGGGCCGCGCTGCCGTTCACCAAGACGTTGTACTGCAGCAGGTTGGCCGTCGTGCCTGCGCCGAGGGTCACTGCGCCGTAGACACTGCGGCCATCGATGGTCGATTGCGCATCGGCGGGGACCTGCAACAGGAAGTTGCTCATTTGGTGCAGCACATCGGCGCCCTGCGCACAGCCGGCGAAGGCATCGTTCAACGACGCTGGCGTCGCGGCTGAGATCTCGTTCACGTTCAAGCCGATGCCGTAGACGCCGTCGTCCGTCGAGCCGTCCTTGAAACGCTCTTCGATCGCAGCACAGACCGCCCCACAGCCCGTCTCCTTCAGAATCGGGACGTAGTTGCGGGTGGCGGCAGCGAAGTCCGTGTTGAACTTGACAGGCGACAAGACCAGGTCGGGCTGCTCACCTGGAGCCACGATCAGCAGCAAACACAAACCCAGAATCACCAAAAACACTGGCAGCAGCAACTGACAGACCAACAAGCGACGGTCCCGCTTCGCATAGATCGCTCGCTTGTACACGAGCGCGACGACGTGACGGAAGAACAACGACCACGAGCCCAAGCGCTTTTTGATGTCAGCTTTGTGGCGGACGAAACGCTCGTAGGCCTCGAAGTCTTCGTCGTCGTGGTCCGCCGCGTGCTTCTCGATGTCCTTCGCGTCCGTCTTCGGTGCCAGCAGCCGCCTGGACGCGGGATCGTTGCCATCGATAGAGCGCATCAAGCCGGGACTGTGCAATGACTCGTCTTCCAGCGCAGCCGCGGCGTTGCCACCCAAACTGGTCGCGAACGGCGTGATGGTCGTGGCACTGCCGCGATCGACCGACGGCACCGTCGCGGGTGCTGCCGCTTGGTGCTGCTGGTCGTAGTGCCCCGCGTCGGCCACCTTCATGAACACCTCCTCCATCGTGGTCACCGAGATACCATACTCGTTGATGACGTCGCCGTTGCGCAGTTGGTCCAGCTGACGGAACAAGTCGACGAATTCCGCCGACGCTGACAGCGGCAGACGGTACGACTGCTCCGCACCGACCTTCGACAACACTTGCGCCTGTGGGATCTGCTGCAGCACGAGCTGTTCCACTCGCTCCGACGGTGGCAGCGCCTCAGACACTTGTTTTTCCTCTTCCGCAGAGTGGCCAACGGGGCGCGCAATCGTCAGCGTATAGCCCACGCCGTAGCATTTCTTCAGATACAACGGCGACCCGCTGCATTGGAGGACACCGTCGGCCATGATCGAGACACGGTCGCCCAGGATGTCCGCTTCGTCCATGAAATGCGTCGTCAAGAGAATGATACGGCCGCGTTTGTTGCGCTGGATGATGTTCCACGTCGCGCGACGACTGTACGGGTCCATGCCGCTGGTGGGTTCATCGAGAACGACGACTTTGCTGTCACCGATCAAGGCAATACCCAACGACAGCTTCCGCTTTTGCCCACCGGACAACGCCGCGGACTTGGTATGCGCCTTCTCTGACAAGCCCACTTCACTCAACATGCGAACGGCTTCGTCGTGAATCTTGCCGTTGGGTACGCCTTTGAACGCGGCGAAGATCTGCAAATGCTGCATCGCCGTGAGATCGGGGAACAAGATGTCGTGTTGGGGGCACACGCCCAAGATGCTGCGAATGTGCTGCATGTCCTGGAGGATGGAGTAGCCCCCGGGCATCAAGGCGTCGCCACCACTCGCGGGAATCAGGCCCACCAACATACTGATCGTCGTCGTCTTTCCGGCGCCGTTGTGACCCAACAGCACGTTCACGTGGCCTTCAAAGAGCGGCAGCGTTAACTCCTTCACGGCGACTTTGTCCTCCCCACCCGCCGCGTTCTTGAAGACGCGACGAAGTTTCTTCGTCACGACACAGCGCTCTTCCCGCAATTGTTGGATCATTTCGGGCGACAGTTCTTCGAAGAACTTGTTTTCCTGTTGCTGGCGCGCCAGCAACTGCAAAATGGTCTCTTCGCCATGTCTACCGCCGCCACCACCGCCGCCGGAGGCGACCAAGGTCTCTTGGTACTGTTCGCGCACTTGTTGGTAATCGGGGCTGGTGTCGAAGAGTCCAAAGCCCGTGCACAGCCATTGTTGCCACGTTCGACGCTTGTGGCGTGGCTTCGTGGAGTCAGGGAGCCAATACGATGGCATGAACGGGAAGTAGAACGGCAAGGGAGTGCCGTATTCGGACGGAATCACCTTGTCGAGATACCAGGCGAGGAAGCCGTACAAGAAGACATCGAAGAGCATCATGCCCACACAGGCGGTGTACGTGAAGTTGTTCACTTCCTGGTTCACGTTGGACGACTGCAGACCCACCATACCGCCTTCATATTGAGCGAACACTTCTGCACCGAGGGCAAAGCACGCAGGCGCGAGAATACACGTGGCAGACTTGGCCGAGGGGCTGAATTGCGGGTCATTCACCGCGTAATACGGGAAAAACGACGCGAAGAAAATGAACGGACCCAGCAACGCCGCGGTCTTCGAACGAGAAAACAACGTCGCCAGGAGGAAACACATCATCATGATCGTCAAACTGAAAATCTCGAAGTAGAAGAAGACGTAGACCTTGTTGCTGTATTCAAACACCGAGCCACCCGTCACCAACGTGATCAGAATCGACACCAGTGTCATCTGCACGAAAGTGACGATGAACCAGTGAAGGTTGTACACCGTATCCGTCAGACCCATCATCTTCATTCCTTCTTTGATGCGCAACTCTTTCTCCAAGACCAACGCACGAACAATGCGGCTGACGGGATAAATGAACGAAAGCATGTAGAAGATACCCAACGTCGACGAGATGACGAACTGGAAGTTGTCCGTTTCATAGGCTGACGTGGGCATCATACCGACGGTTACCTCCACATCCATGACGTTGGTGTACAGCGAGAAGATGAATCGATCCAATTCTTCTTGCAACGTCGAGAAACCCGAGAACGAATAGCCATACATGTAGTCCGCACTTTGAGGCTTCAACAAATCGTACGTGTAGAACTTCGTCGAGGGGATCGTATACGTAAACTTGCAGCCGCTGTACAAACACGCAGTGGTATCTTCGTTCTGATTGACCAGACTGGTGAAGTTAGCTCGAATGGAATATTCGAATTGAGCCGCGGTGGTGTCGACTTTGTTCCAGACGATGGCAAACGCAACTTTGCCCTTGCCGTAGCCGGCATCGTTGTAGTGCTTATCGGTGACATAGTCGTCGAGTTCGTCCTGACTACTGAATGTTTGCAAGGCGCCAGTGGGGATATAAGAGTTTCTGCAGCGATTGTTCAGGAGATAGTAAATGAACGCGTTGGAAACCTCCGTCATGGTCCCATCCGGATATTCTGGCAGCACCGCGATGAAGCCATTCTGCTGATACCAGTAATCGCGATAATACACAGAGTACAGAATGCTGCAAATGTCCAATGAAGGATTATCCAACGGGAAGTAATAATTGTGGAACACGCTGGATGTATCGCCGACGGTAAAGCCGTAGAACGGGTTGTCGGCAGCGCCAGAGCTGGTCGACGATTGCACGTAGCCGTATTGAGAAAACGCGGTGAAGTTGTAATCGACCCCGTATTCTTCCAAATCAATGAACTCGCTCTGTTGATAGTAATTGCTGGCACTGCACGTGTAAGGCTTCTGTGTGCATGTGTATGGCGGGGTTGCCAGCCACTCTTTCGGGATGTTGCTGATGACGGCACTGTAATACCAAGGCATCGTGTTTCCACAATAATATGCGGTGTTCGGCGAGTTGATGATTGTGGTCACGTTCTTGATCGCAATCAACAGCGCCATAAATGCCACTGGAAGAAAGAGTTCTGCCAAGAAGCCTACATTCGCCGCAAAATAAAAAATCAGCGTCTTCTTTCCCCAAAATACACATGAAAAATTGATAAGACAACGTACCAGTGAACTGGGCCCGCTTTTGCAGCACGACCTTCCATAAGATCGCATTAAGCTGATTAAAGAACGACTTTCCCATCCTGAACGGTTCGCCTTTCTGTTTCGCACAGGAACAACGATTCTAGGACCAAAATACAATCTTTATCTGCGTCTCAGCTTAGACCAGATCTGGGAAGTGATCTTTCAGACAAGCACCACATGCTTGGTGGACACAAGATACCGTCAATCTTCGCCCTTGAACAGAAGCAGTTTAACGAAGGGCGACCGTTCAGATTTCAAGTGGACGGCGGCGGCGACGGCGGCGAGGAGGAATCGTCGAAACACTGTTGTACAAAACCACTATACTTTTTACTAATAATATGATGCATATAGCTTATATGGTTATGTACGGGTACAGAAGAAAGGCATGGAAAGTTCCTGCGTCTGTTAGGAAACAGTTAAGTCGACCGTTTAACTATCCAACAATCCCCCCTTATCCCCCTTTTGGAGATATACTGTGTGTCTCGCACACCAAAGAATGCACGATTGCCGTTTGAAACTGAAGAAACGGTGCTCATGCTGGTGAAGAATAACAAAAACTGGTTCTGGCGGCCGTTTGAACTACGCCAGACGGACGGTCTTCTTCGCGGCTTGTGGATTTTTCTTTTTCATTTTTTGCATTGCAGCGAAACGTTTCAATCCACGACGAACTGCGGCCTTGACTTGTTCTTTCCGCTTTTCTGCTTCCAGTTTATGCAGATACTTCGCCATGTTTCCCTCATTCAACTTCGGGTTTTCGAATTCAGGTACCTCGTAAGAACGAAGCAGATCGTCGGGATTGATCTTTCTTCCAGCAGCATCGCGGATTGACATTCTTCGTAGACTCTCTTTCTGACGCTCCACCATTTCGCGCAATGATTCTTGTTGCCCTTGTCGGTGCTGCAGGATTTTGTTGACGCCAAGGCGAGTCGTCGCAATCACTTGCATGGCTTTCATTTCAGCCCGCTTCACTTCTTGGTCACTATTTTCGGCTGCTTTGATAGCAGCTTGTACATCGCCATACTCTTTTTCGGCTCTGATTTCAAGCTGCTCAGTCTGTCGCCGTACATCTTCCAATTCGTCAACCAAGTCGGTGTACTTCAGTCGTCTACTGCGAATTTCCCGTTCAACTTCATCGCGCTGAGCGTGTACCGAACGATTTCGTGATAAGCTGGATACAACAGTCATTGTTTCGAATTGATTCCCGGCGGAGGAGGACTTGGATGGTGCTGTTCGGCCTTGTGACGTCCGCCCAAGTGACGAAGACTGTGCAGCTTTCAAGTTCTTTGACGTGAGACTCCCGTTTTGACCACTAGCTTTGTATCCAAAAGAGATTTTCGGTGATGGATTTTCAGCGTCAAGCTTCTTGACGAAGGAGGGGTTGTAGGTTCCATATCGTTCGGCGCGAATTTGGTCGCCCATGTAATACTCAGTTGTCTCCTCCATCGTCCACATGTACCATGGTTTGCTTTCGATGTCTTTTCTTTTTATAGGCTTTGGTGGCCAGCGAGGAGCTGGTAGATCAACAGGAGCCACTTCAACATGACTCGATTGTGGGACCAAAAGCTGAGGTGGGCTTTTCGGCTTGTGCGCTGCTCGGTCAACGATTAACTTTGCGCTGGACGGAGTGACTTGAGTAGGATCAAATTTCTTAACTTTCACGCTTCGCTTGAGCTGAATCTTATTTTCTGACGAAGCCCCTCGCGGATTAGGTCGCTGAATAAACTCCATGAACAATTAATTGCCTTGTAACCCCACTTCCTTTTCAGCTCGTGTGTCTGCACGGACAAGATCTGTTCCAGTGTCGATATTAATAAAAGTTAAAAGGTGATTTCATCTAGTCACCTCGTGCTTCGTTGTCGATGCTTGAAGGTCAGTCAGGCCTCAATTTTGTCAAGAAAAGGTCGCGCAAAGTCATCTCGCCAATAAATAGAAGAGCCGCTGGTCCGCTGCTGCTGCTGTGCCAACCGTTAGCCATCGTCGTCGTGCACGCCGCTGTCTGTCGTCGTCATCGCGTCATCTCCTCCGTGGTCATCGTCGCCGTGACGATTTCAAAAGTGGCGCAACCATCAACGGTCCGTTTGTCGAAGACCCGATAATAATAATAAGGTTGCGCTCATCACGACACTTGAAGCGCCTTTTTTATATTAGATAATAGCCTTTCCAGGAGGAAATATAGGTGAGAGTTCACTTCACCATCAGATCAATCAAGGTCACGTATTCCGGGTCAAATACCTTTGAAACCGAACCAAACGAAGCGGATACGATGGAGGAGGGTTTAGGGAAACGAACCACAATTTCCCATGCGCTGGGTGGAATTAAGCGTCAGCGACTTATGACGCCTGAGAAGTCTCGAAGAGGTCAAGATATTGTTGAAGCTGACACACCGGCCTCCACGCAGAAACGACAGATTCCATTCGCGTCTCCCACAAAAGAGCGTTCTCAGCTGCTTGTTGCAGACCCAAAAGCGTCAATTTTCAACGATCCTATTCATGGAAATATTGAAATGAGTGGACTTTGCTTGCGCATAATCGATACGAAAGAATTCCAGCGCCTACGAGAGCTGAAACAGTTGGGTGTCTGCGATTTTGTTTATCCAGGTGCGACACACACTCGCTTTTCACACTCTATTGGTGTAGCGCACTTTGCAGAGCGAGTTGTACGGGCTTTGATGCAAAAACAACCTGAACTGGAAGTGACTGAAGCAGATGTACTGTGTGTGAAAGTGGCGGGTCTTTGCCACGACTTGGGGCACGGGCCCTTTTCCCACGTTTTCGACGGTGTCTTTATGAACCGTGTCCGACCAAACGATCATTGGCGTCATGAAGATTGGTCTGTGAATATCTTCGAACACCTGCTGGCTCAGAATCAAATAGATCTGACTCAGTATGGTTTGAGTGAGCTGGACGCTGTCTTCATCAAGGAGATCGTCCGCGGCACGAAGGACAAAGATCGTGTCGGTCGCCCCCGTGAGAAGTTTTTCCTCTACGATGTGGTCAACAACAGCCGTTCGGGCTTAGATGTGGATAAATTGGACTATTTCCAGCGTGATATTCGCCACACCAACGTCGATGCCACCTCGAACAACTTCCAACGTTTCGTAGAGTTTGGCCGTGTGATGCGGGCGGAACCGATTCGTCCTCCACAACCAGTGGCTGGACATTCAGGGCATTTCAGTCACTTGTTCCCACCCCGCCATCCTCGTGATGAAGCGTCGTCGACAGAGTACGACTACATGATTTGCTATCCGGAGAAAATGGTGAATGAAGCCGTCCAACTCTTCGCGTTACGCTATCAATTGCATCAGAAAGTGTACACTCATCGCACCGTGAAGAAAGTCGAGTTCATGGTAAGTGTGCAAATGGGTTGTTTAGTTGTGTGTTATATGTAGTATTAGGTGACTTACGATGACGTCTACGTGTACAGCTGGTCGATGCGATGGTGGAGGCAGATCCCTACATTTTGATCCCCGGATCGGTCACAGACAAGCATCCAGAAGGCCTTTATCGCATGTCGGAGTGTGTGGAAGACCCTGCAGCTCTATCAAATCTGAACGACAGTGTGATTTACCTCATTGAGACATCAACGCGACCCGAATTAGCCAAAGCAAATCAAATTCTGCAACGTATCCGACGTCGTGAATTCGTAAGTGTTGTCGTCACCGTTGCCATCTGAATGATCTGGACACAGCCCTTACTGATAATTGGTTGCTACGTAGTATGACTGCTTAGGAAAGACGTTCTATAAACGTGGTTCAAATGCGGACCGGTCGAATGAAGAGGAAATCGTCGATGCCTTGTTGCGCTGTGCGACGGAAGTGCAAGAGCGTCTTCGAGAAGGTCGTCCGCTAGATACCGACCAGGAAGGCGCTGGTGATGGCATCGCAGCGGCACATAACATGTATTTGACGATGTCGCCAGTTCAGCAGCCATTCAACGCGTTCAACAGACACGATTCGATCCCAACGGATGACATGATCTTCTCACAAGACTCGTTTGCTCCGTCGGTCTTGGCTCGCTCTATGCAACAAGCCTACGGTCTGAGCCGTGTCCCGACCAATTCGTCGCTACAGGGATCCTCTCAGTCATCCGATCCATTCCTGGAAGTATCATTGTCGCGGGAGGATATTATCGTGGAGAAGATGCACATCCACTACGGACTGAAAGGTGACAACCCCGTTAGTCGTCTGCGCTTCTACCAGAAGGCAAGTGGGGCATCTGGCGAGAGTCAAATCGCCCGCCAGTTGAAGGAGTCTCAATACGAAACGGTATTGCCCCGTGTCTTTGAAGAGCTTGCGATTCGGGTGTTTTGCCGTGACCCGCGCAAGACGAAGCTACTCATGAAGGCATTTGAGAAATGGTGCCGCGATCAGTTGTTCCCCAGTCCCATGATGGGATTGAGTCAGGCCAATGACGTCTAATGGCCCGCGCCGGAAGGAAAGTTATTGCACGAGAGCTGGAGCCCTTCCTCGCGCGAGTACCATCGAGAGGGAAATCAAAACGTAGTTGTAGCAGCAGTTAACTGGATCTAATGTACAAAATCCGCAACAAAAGATTTACAACGACACAACGTAGAAAAAGGAATAAAAGGCCTTATGTTATGGTCATCGGTCTTTCGCCGCCTTTGAAGCTGGCTTCACTTTGGTGAACTCGGGTCCAAACAACACGGAAAAATCTTCCGTTTCGGACACGTCGTCGAGCTTTTCCTTGCTGCAATAGGGCGAAAGCGTGGATCGGACTTTCTCGTTGAAGCTGGAATCACCGTTCAGTGCAACTGTGAAGTACTGCTTCATTAGTGATACCCATGTGGGCTTCTGTGTTCGTTGCTTGCTGGATGTAGCGCGACCTTCGGCGGACAACGAGTGGCTCTGGGCGATTTCTATCCATTCAGGCCGTCCTTTCAGGACAAAGAACGATAAATGTGGTGTATTGTGAGCAGGTTCTACCAGTTCAAAGCCAATGGACTCAAGAATAGACTGGAAATTTTCTTGACTGCGAATTTGTGAGGTGATAAGACACCGCGTGGGGAGAATCAAGAACAACACACCATCGTGCTTCAGCTGACATAATAACCTGCAGGTAGGGCAATGAGAAACGATGAGGAACTTCAGCATCCGAAGGAACCTACAATGTGGGCGAATTCATTACCTGAGAAGCATTTCGCCGCGTTTGAATGGATGAAAAACACAGTTGATCACCTGCACATATGTACATACGCATTCGTCAGCGCTTCCGACCGCCTCCATGCATCAAAGAAGTGAACGACCATACCATGCTACATACAACCACGTCATATGAATGCTCGGGTTCAACTGTGAAGAAGTCTCGTTCTTCAATACAGGGAAGCTGCGAATTGATGTCAATGGCCCGCACATCGAGGAGAGGACTTGTGCATAATTGGTCGTTGATGGCGCCAACTTCCAAAGTCTTCGGCTTCGAATCAGACGGCAACTTTCCGATGCGTCTTAAAGCCTGAATTACCCATTTACTGGTTTTGAAATGTTGTGTCGAGATCACTGACGCTTGCTGATATCGATCGATGCCCCCCAAAGACTTCAGTTCCTCCTCTAACTCTTCCAGCTTACGGGTCTGTTCTTGGCCCTTTTCCATGGCAAGGATCTTTTGCCGTTGCTTTTGCAAAACATGGAACTGTGAGGTAATTCGTCTTGCCATTTTGCGCGACTTGACCACGTTGTCTCCACCGATGGGCTTGATGCCCAGTTGAACCTTTTTTCGATTCCCTTTTCCCCCACCCATTTTATTTGCGTCCAAAGCACTCTCTTACAGATATGACGTGAGAGTATACAAGGAATCGAGGAATGACTCCCATGAAGCAACAAGACCAAAGAGTCCAATTCCTTTTCGGTGTGTGGGGAGGCCAGCAGTTGTTGGTCGGCCAATGTCAGCTTATCTAAGCGACTAATACTATTTACCGTTTTCTTAGGGCTACTTCTATTCTGGATTTGGGGGTTTGAGAGTCTGTGTGTCCATCGACTGTCGTGTTGTTTCGTGTGAGAGATTGATGATTGATAGTGCTGATGCTTGACCTGTCGATACACTTTATCAGTAGTATCATTATTTTCCATTTTGTTGAAGAAATGTTCGGCAGCTTCTTTCGAGTGGCGGTACGGCCAATGTTGGCCTCGTCTTTGGGACAAGTTCGTACGGCTACCAAGAAAGCCGGTGGTTCAACAAAAAACGGTCGTGATTCGATTGGAAAACGATTGGGCGTGAAGAAGTTTGGAACGGCTGAAGTTATCGTTGGCAATATTTTGATTCGACAGCGAGGAATGACCTTCCGTCCTGGCAAGAACGTTGGAGTGGGCCGCGATTTCACTCTCTTTGCCTTGGCCGATGGATTCGTGCACTTCAGATACAACCCATTGGAGAAGCGCAGTTATGTCAATGTTCTTCCAACCAAGCTACTGCCCAAACCCAAGTCGACGAAGGAGAAGATGAAGAGAATGGAAGCTGTCGCCCGGAGAGCCGCCGCTATTGCCCAAGCCGACGGCGTGTAAAATGCTGGACCAACCTTTTTGTTGGTGTCTGTCTCAGCGTAGTTTAGACAGTGGCTGTTGTAAATAATCCCAAAGATAAATGATGTTTTTATTTGTCTTTAATGCCTGCAGTGTTCTTCTGTTTCTTTGTGCAAATTGTCATGACTATTGAGTTCGAACTCATTATGCGATGTGCTTAGCTGAGAGCTGCACAAAATCTGCATATCTATGTACGGAGTGAATCTGCTTCTTGCACTTTCTCTGCCTCCGTCATGGCTTTGTGCTGTTCGCTTCATGTCTTTACCACGCATTTAGAGGTTGATCTATTCTGTGGTCGACATTATACAAGAAACGAAGAACTCACTGAAGGCATTAAAGACAAATTGCTAAAATAATTTATCTACGAAAGTATTTACAACAGCCACTGTCTAAACTACGCTGAGACAGACACCAACAAAAAGGTTGGTCCAGCATTTTACACGCCGTCGGCTTGGGCAATAGCGGCGGCTCTCCGGGCGACAGCTTCCATTCTCTTCATCTTCTCCTTCGTCGACTTGGGTTTGGGCAGTAGCTTGGTTGGAAGAACATTGACATAACTGCGCTTCTCCAATGGGTTGTATCTGAAGTGCACGAATCCATCGGCCAAGGCAAAGAGAGTGAAATCGCGGCCCACTCCAACGTTCTTGCCAGGACGGAAGGTCATTCCTCGCTGTCGAATCAAAATATTGCCAACGATAACTTCAGCCGTTCCAAACTTCTTCACGCCCAATCGTTTTCCAATCGAATCACGACCGTTTTTTGTTGAACCACCGGCTTTCTTGGTAGCCGTACGAACTTGTCCCAAAGACGAGGCCAACATTGGCCGTACCGCCACTCGAAAGAAGCTGCCTAACATCGCTGATAAGGTCGCGTGGAATCCGATAAGCCGTGGTGAAGGTTTATGGTTCTTTTTCACAAGAGAATCAACATGCATTTTCCGACCATCATGGACACAGTGCATCGTCACAGCGTTTGTCGTCGTGTGGACACTTCCGCCACACAAGAAGCACACGCTCGCCGTTGGCCGCCGCATGGAAACACAGACTTGCGCAGACTGACACAGACTCTCAGATGCATTGAAACCTATCATTCGTCATGCTGTCACTGTGTGGGTTGGTATCGCAAGTAAGTTAAAGAAAGTAAGAAAGAAAGTAGTTATGCCTCAGCGGATACCACATCACGATAACCACTTTATAAAAGAGGGACCATATGCGACAACCGAGAGCTCCAAACAGCTAATGCGATGGAAACAATCGCAAAGCTGCTGACACTTCTCGGACGTCCATGGATACAACGAAGTGAAGAAATTTGTGTACAACCCATGCTCAAACGCTGTGTAGCTGAAACGACAAGAATTAAGTGCGAACATAGTTGACAGGGAATAGTCCTTCTTTGCCGTTGATGCGTCCCTTCCACCATCCGTCGTCGCTCGTCTCGAGCACCTCAATCGAGTCGCCAGCTTTAAATGTAAGTTCGTCTTCAGCTTCCGCATCAATGTCGTACAATGCTTCTACGAAGTACGTTTTAGCTGATGATGGCGGAGGGGGAACGGCAGATGCTGGTGGGGGTGGCGGAACTGCTGCGGCGGGGGGAGGCGGAGGAATCGCTCCGGCAGGGCGACCAGCGGGAGGAGCAGGTGAAGAACCACCGAACGGGTTTGAACTTGACTTAACGGGAGAAGTCGCCGTGGTTCCACCAACTTTAGTAGCAGTAGGTAGGGCTGCCCCGCTAGATGCTCCGCCAATAGGCACGGCAACGGGAGGTGATGCCGCATTCGAAGGAGACTTTGCAATCTCTGCATCTGCAGGCGTGGCCTTCTTGAAATCAGAAGGAACGGCTTTTCCGGTGACAATAGCCAATCCCTTTGAAAGGGCGCTCTTTTCCTTAGGTGCCTCGGGCTTGTTTCCGCCCTTCTTGATCGTATCCGTGATACGAGCACGAGCTTCAGCGACCTGCGCACAATGAAACAGCATTAGGGAACAATTTCAACACGCTGGGATCAAATGCCATACCTTGTCTTCCGGGAGTCGAGAAATAACTCGTTCCATCTCAGCAGCAGCACGAGAATACATTTCATGTTGTGCGACGACAAGGTTGACCAGCAGGTCATTGAGAAGAACATCGTGGCGAACGCGGGCATCCAGAATCTTCTCCTTTGTGTTTCC
The DNA here is from genome assembly GCA_008000375.1 of Poteriospumella lacustris. NCBI lineage: Eukaryota > Chrysophyceae > Chromulinales > Dinobryaceae > Poteriospumella > Poteriospumella lacustris. Next base: position 67,685 of record SMOI01000128.1, read on the forward strand.
ATTTTTGAATTCGTATCCTTCCTTTGCGACTTGCTCTTTGCCTTCAAACTTCGCCAGTTCTTGTTGCGTTTCTGCATAGCCCGGAGTGTTGGTCTTTCCTTGAGTCTGTGAAGATCACAACAATTTGGATTAACAAGTGTCGCAGCCGTATATCTTTGGAGGCACACTTACCTCCATGCCTTCTTTCTTCTCTCGAATGGTCTTCACGCGGCGACGGTACGAATCATAGTCAATCACCTGAGCGTTACGGTCCTTCACAAGTCCATCGATTTCGGGAGTAATTGTAGCGATAGCATCTCTCAAGGGGTCCAAGGCGTTTTCGACCACCGACAAGGCGCAGCTGGAACGAACCACATTATGAATATATTCCGCAGATTCCTTGTTCAGCTCTGCGCCTTCCACAGCTGTGAGACAATTGGTGGATCCTTTCCAATACTCAGGATCGTTGTTCGTTTGGTTGACGCGCGACAAGGAATTCGCCATTTCGGACAAATCGCGAAAGAATTCCTTTTGACGCGTCAATACAGTGTGCAGTCCAGCACCGCCTACAATGCAAGTTGATGTCGTGATGAATGGTGAAAGTGCATGAAGAGCTCGCTAGAAACGTACATTCGTTGAGGTCGTTCATCATGGACTGGTACTTGGCGTAGTACATCTCGAATTCTTCATCCACAGTCTTTTCACTCTTTCCTACACCTTCCAGGACGCTCTCCACCATGCGGCGCTTAGTATCTTTCAGTGTTCTACAATAATGCAGGAAGACGAGTCAGCAACAAGTTCTGTCAATGTCCTGACGATCACATCACATACTTGAACATTTCTCTCTTGCACCACTTGCTCAACCACAAAACTCTTTTCAATCAATCAGAATATTCAATTGTGATTTGTCGTTGTGTTGTAAATGCAAACACTGTTAGGAAGAGTAAACTGCCAGGACCATGGTCGAACATGGGTGTGGCCGAGGTTGTCGCCGAAATCCTTTTTCCTTAGGAACCCAAACAGGGTGGGACACTGTGTATGTCTGGGTCATCGTCGTCGTCGTCATCGTCATCGTCATCCAGCAGCAGCCCAAAGAAGCTCTTCGTTGCAACGCAGTTGTGACCATCTTGCCATATGGCATAAGATGATAAGAAACAGGATATTGATAGGTATTGGTGGTGAGATAGAAATAAACTGTCGAAAAGACATATTCTTTTGCCATTGGTAAATTTGAACGAAGTTAAAATGCACATTGCCAGTAATACTGCGTTGGAAAATGCCATCGTTGGTGGCCTAATCGTCGGCACGTCAAGTGCAGCATTTATGTATCTGAATGGTAGAATTACAGGTCTGTCCGGTATTGCAAGAGGTATGGTTGGACCGGATGGAGAGGATTGGCAATACACGTACAGCTTCGGCTTGTTTTCTTCCGGCGTTTTGGTGAAGTATTTGTTTCCTCAATTGATCACAGCTAGCTCAACAGTTCCGCAGTCTATTCCAGTCATTGTGACTGCCGGTTTGTTGGTTGGATATGGAACTCGATTGGGATCGGGGTGCACATCAGGCCATGGTCTGTGTGGCCTCTCTCGGTTTTCGCCACGCTCTTTGGCTGCCGTCCTGACGTTCATGGCTTCCGGTGCTGTCACGGCCACCATCGCACATCAACCTGACGTATCCGCGCTGCTGACAACCCCGACACCGTACGTGGTTGATAGCTTCTTGAAGGCGCTCATCCCTACAGCTGCTGTTCTTGGTCTGTCCGCTGTCTACAACAACACGGCCGGTAAAGTGAAGGGCAAGAACACCCGCAGCTGTTTGTACACGCATGCGTCCGCTTTGGGCTGCTCTCTTCTGTTTGGTTTGGGTCTAATTGTTGGACAAATGGTAGATACCAAGCGCGTGGTTGGATTCTTGGACTTCTTGAACCCTGTCAATGGATGGGACCCATCGCTGGCCGGTGTCATGGGCGGCGGAGTCCTTGTCACGGCGTTGACCTTTCCCTACCTGAAGCATGCAGAGGTCAATACTGCTGTCTGCAAACGCCCTCTGAAGTCTCTCATTAATCTCGGTCCTCAAGGCCCGAACATCAACATTGACACGAAGCTCATCGTCGGAGCGTCGCTGTTCGGCGTCGGATGGGGTTTGTTGGGTATCTGCCCCGGTCCTGGCCTCGTGAGTCTTGGTCTGGGATCGGCCGCTGCCAGTTTGTTTGTGCCTAGCATGTTGTTGGGCATGATGATTCGTTCTGATTATTTGTGGTGAGCTCGCCGTTGACAGAATCGATGATGATGACTATGCGTGGTGGCCTGTTCGAATCTCCGCCGTTGAAAACAGCAGTTTTGTAAAAATATCTTCTTTTGTAATTTTCATCTCTATCTCTTTACACAGTCGCGATCTAAATGTACAATATTGTCAAATGAGGGATCAGTCCGTCATATGTAGATAAATCCTCGCTTTTGTTTGAACGGAACAGTGGTTGAATTGCTACTGTCAGCCGAGTCCGACGTGGCATCGACGTTGGTCGATGGGGCCGTTAGCACTGACGCAGTATCCGATGAGCTCGTGCTTTGCTTCGATTGACAAAAGTCTTTATTAACTGCGAGCACTTTCCTGCAGACACGGTCGTTGGTCGCACCAAGATCCAGAATACGGGACAGGTCCTTCTTGATGGTGTCGATGTTGTAACAAAACTTGGTGTGGTCCACATCCAGCGACTCGACAGCGCAGTACTTGGAGAGCGCTTCGCTCAGTTTCAACTTTGAGTTATTCTTCGCCACACTTCGAACGGCATTGAGGACGTTCTCACAGACTAAGGATCACGAATCAGACACTTGATGGTCCAGAAGAGTCTTGCATGGAACAACTTACTTGGGCAAAATTGAGCGGCAGATTCCTTGTTGGCTCTTACCATTAAGAAAACCATGGACATTAATAGAAGAATCCAACATATGCTACGACCAGAAAGCATCATCCCTGTTACAAAAATATGAGAAGGCACACACACCGTCGATTCCACTCAGCAATAAGAAAGAGAATCACGTCGTCAGGAAGTAATCGGTCAAGATTGTGCTCGAAAGTCGTGCAAGATAACAACAAATCGCTCGGATTCCCCAAGTTAACAAATGAATTCGGGTTGTAATACGACAGCAGGGCCTTGTTACTGGTTACGTTTGGTTTGGTTCCGCTGCCCCATGCTCTGCTGTCGTTCGAGAAGGACGCAGCGCACGAATGACGAAAACTGTAACGCCTTTTGTTGAAAGGCGTACAGTCACAGCCACACAGTAACAGCCGTAATCTCTAACAGTCGGTGTTCATGCAGCCGACAAGCAACGCCCAAACGAGCTACTATTTTTGCTGGCCGGTATTGTCCTAAATCGTTACATGGGAAAGCATCGTCGATGGTTTATACGCACTTCCACGTCTTCTCGTGAGCATGTGGGAGATGCATCACCATGGCGCCACGTGTTTTGCAGCAACCTGTATGTGTGTACATTGTTCGCATACGATGTGATGCAGGAAATTGCTCGCTGATGCTCCCATTATACAAGTTAACAGGCTCTAAAGCTATATTGCATGGACGGAAGTACACCATCGACATCAACAATGTATATATGTACAAGATTGAATAAACAGTAAAAACAACTGACGGCGGAGCTGTTGCTGCGATCATTTCGGGGGAAACGTCTCACGAACGCTCGTGTCAGTCAACAGCACCGCAATGGGTAGTCCTCGCAAGCGGAACGCAACGACCAGATTCCAAAAGACCACCGCACGTTGGTGAGATGACGAACGGAATTGTTGGGATAAGAGTTCCGTCACACCGTGCTCAAAGATGATGTTCAGCACCTCCTTGTGCAAGGTCCATGGGCTTAGGAACTCACACCACAACGCCGATCCTGCACCATCACTGCCTTCCCAATCCTGAGCCGTTGAACGGACAGCAAAGCGAGGGATGAAATCCGTACGACAATAGACGCATCGACAGGTGTATCGATTGGCGTAATCACGACTGTTGCCCATCGACGATCCGAACGCAGCGGACGTGGCGGCGGAACCACTCGTCGACGAGCTCGCCGATGAAGCAGTCGTACCCAGCGTCACACTCTCTTGCACGGCCGCTGACCAGCCTTGATATATCTCGGCGATGGTCAATGGTCGTGGACAAGGACACGACATGTTCGGACACTTCGTGCCGTGCTCGGAGGTGAAGTCAATGTGCAGACCTGGGTACTGCTGGCAGAGAAGCGTCTCGCCCCATCTCACCTGACGATGCAGCTTCGGCGACGTGGCATAGACGTTCCGTGGACTCAGCAGAGGCTCAGCATCGGTTACTTCCCATCGCAAATGTGGGATGTACCCTTCAAACGCAGACCCGGTCAAAGGAGGTCGTGTCGCACCGGCAGTTGACGAAGTTGACGCGGCTGCCGCTGAAGCAGATGGAGACGAGACCGACGACAGATTCACGGAGGTGGCGATGGTACCGGTGGGCAACGGATTGGGTCGCGCCGAAGGAGCCGGCGTTGGAGACATCATGCCGTGGGCACTGTGGCTACCACCTGCAGATGCTGCGGCTCGCGTTGGTGTCGCAGCTCCTCCTTTGCCACCGACACCGGCACTGCCTGTCGCGGTTGTCGATGGTGGATTATGCCCTGAGCTGTGGCCCATTCCAAACAGCTTCGAGAGCATGTCTTCAGAGCGTGCCACAACACCACTCGGACCCGTCGAGCCAAATACCGTCGACCGCAAGACAACCGTTGTATCGAGTCGTTGCAGCGTGTTCCAGTTCTGGAATGTCCAAACCTCTGCGGGGGTCAGCGGAAAGGGTCGATCGACGACCATCCGACTCTGACCGTTAGGTGGCACTGGAGATGGTAAAGATTCCACCTTCGCCGCTCGTCCTGGGGTCGTCGGAGCACTTGGTGTCGCGGACGTGACCACCGTTGGCTTACTGCTGACGACACCAGTGCCACTGTTGCGTCGAACCGTTGGAGGGCGACTGGTGTTGTCGGGATGCGCAAGAGACAACACCGGTGTTTTCATTTGATCAAGCGCTGGAGAGGACAACGACGGCGTCTTCGAGCTGAACTGTGACCCGGGATCACTGCGGCAGCTGATGGAGGTGTCACTGCGCACTTCTCGTGTCAGTGGTTTCGATTGTGACCCATCGCCACCGTTGCTACTGTCACCATTGGCGGAAGGCGCATCAGTGCTGCTTGTCCCGTCGGTGCCCGATGGCAACGATGACGTCGGAAGAGTCCAAGAGCGTAGCCGTTTCTCCATGTTGATGGACCGCACCAAGGCCATGCGAATCTGATGGTCCGGAATGAAATCGAGCTCGTCCATGAAGACAATCAAGTCCATCAAGCTACACGATAAACGCATCAACCACAACGTGTTGTGAATAAGAATCAGCAGCAGACACACCGTGCAAATGACTTACTTCCATGGCCGCCCAAGGTCTGCACACGCCTCTGCGAGCAATCTACGCATCACATACACACGCACAAGGACCCCATGTGAGCAAACACGTGCAATGATGACCAAAGGGGGAGGGGGGAGTAGAGTGCATAGGAACACACCTGTACGTGATTTCATCGGGGAGATGTCCGCCACGCGTCAAGCTGCTCAAAATCTCGAGCGACACCAATAGGCCGATGACCGCCGATTCCTTGACACGATGCTTCTCCAGATCCATCGCCGATGGCGCGGTTGGAGTGGCTTTCCCACTCTTCTCGGATCCTTTTCCATCCGTCGTGTTGGCCTTTGCACCGTTCGCATCCGTCGGCATCGACAGGAAATCTTCACTTTTCCGACGGTGCCGTGTCTCACCGGCACTGCCCACACTGCTGCCGTGGTGGGGCCCACCGGCCATGGTATTGGACCGCATTTCTTCACGAAGAACTTCCAACGCCGACAACGCGGGTGTTTGCTGCCGTTGAATCATCTGCAAAACGTGCTCGACGGAATGGGACAAGAGCAGCGACGTGATCACCAGATAACTGCTGTACACACAGCTGGCGCCGGTCAAATGCTCCATGTGATTCGCCGCCGTCGTCCATTTCCGTTTGAGGCGGATGCGACACAGCATACTCAAGACTTGATCCTTTGGGGCGGGGAACTTGGCGGCCAGATTTCGCGGTGGAATGAACCATTTGGATTGCAACGTGGGGAACGGCGGTCCGTTCGGGAAAATCTGCTCGGGGTCGGTCAGATCCGCACGAAAGGGTGTCGGCGGCACGTACGTCTTGATGTGTTTGTCCTTTTCGTACGTGAGAAAGGGCGTGTCAAAGTTCTTGGAGCGAAACGTGTAGCGATTCAATTTCGCTTCGATCGACTCGTCGAAGAAAATGACGTCTACATCAACGAGTGTGTGGGGGGGGCGGGACATCAGAAACCGTTGGTGCTCAGTGCAACAGAAGCATCCCACCAGCAGAACATACCTCGATCCAACTTGTTCAGAGCGATGCGATCGTCTAGGAAATTGGAAAACGCTTGTAGATCCTTCAGTGTATCGAGCAATGGTCGCCATTCACTCGGTTGTTCTATGCCACACACACGGCAGGTGAACACACCACACGCGTTAGAAAACACAGTCCCGCATCGCATTATCAATGATGGTTAATGACATGGGGCCACCGTACCTCGAATGAAATCATCAAAACGGAAACGCTCCTGCACGGCATGCATGCCGGGCGATACGTCGACGCTGTTCGTGTAGATGAGAAATCGTTTGTAATCCTTCAACATGGCCACGAAGAACTTGAGGAAGCCCTCACGGATCGCCTGATCGTTCACTTTGGATTCACGAATGCTCGCCCGTGGATTGGAAATCTTTGCTGCGGCATTGAGAGCGTTGCCCGCTAGATTGCCGTTGGGCAACATGCGCTCGGACGGGGACGACTTCCCCGCACGCGGACGGCCCGACGCCGATCGCCAGAAGGTGTCCATGGGGTTGTTGGTCACATCGGTTAATGCATCGTCAAAGAGAGACAGGCGCTCTACTTTCCATAACTGATTGGTGTAAGCCAAATCGCCTGTTTTCGTCAGCCACGAAACGTTCTGAATGATCGCGTTGATCAGTTTGCGGTACCGTCCCTCGGGGAACTTTGGCGGTGGACCCAACTCGCCACAATCGACTTTGTTGTCGTCCAGAAAAACCTTCACGATCTCAGGTGATACCAGATACGCATTCTGTTGGTACACATCGGAATGAACTCCGAAGATGCAGGGCACTGGAGCGCTCAGAATACCAATGAGCTTGCTGGGTAAAATGGGCACATAGGAATGAGCCCATCGAAAAGGATACAGCAGCGACGTCATCGCCTCGCAACAAAGCGTCAGCAAACTATACTGTGATGAAATGAACACAATGGGTCGCTCCACAAACATCAACCCGAACAACGTCACGATGTTTACCGCCGATAAACACTCAAAGAGCGGAAAGAGGGGAAAGCCACTCCACGCATTGGGCTCATTGAGCGGTGGACATTGAAACTGAATGGCCTCGTCATCAAGAAAATACGTGATGTCCACTTTTCCAGAAGTTGGCGCCGGGACATCGTCGATGAAGTTGCAAATGTACCGTTCCAAAGGCACGAAACTCGGCGACATCGAGACCTGGTACAAATTCGTGAGGAACTTTTTGAAGGCGCTGAGGAATGGCCATTGACTTAGGAGACATATTCCTTTTTGTACGAATAATTTGGGATATTCGGAGGTGCTGAGCCCAAAGGCCTCCAATGCATTGCGTTGGACCGCGTTGATTTCTTCGTAGAAGGTCAGCACGCTACCAATCAAACGGGATCCATCCTGAGACGTGTGAATAAAGGAATGGAACTGAGGCGGAAGAGGGACATCTTTGATGGATAGGCCGAGTGGGAAACAGAGATATTGCAGACCGCTGGGAACTCGGTCAAGATTCTCGTGAGTTGGGTATTGGTCGAGGAGGGCAGCATCGAGCGACAGCGAGAAGAGCGAGGGAGGATTTTCATTGGCTTCCTCGGTAGAATTCTCGTCTTCTATCTCAATGGTGTTGTCCCATCCAATGACAACGAACATCTCCGCGACATTTTGACCAACAGGACGCGCCATCGTTCTATGGACTTCTCGTTGGCAAATGCAAAAAACCTGATCACCGGATGACCGTTCGTGTTGTCCACGAATCCTTCCTGCAGTCACAACACAGATAAAATCAAACCCTGTCCAAGACGATCGTCAGTGAAATGATGTGATGTTGCAATCGACGATGATATTGAAAAAGTGGAATAGCCACAGCAGCAGACGGTTCCTCGCTTCGCAGCAGGCGAAGTCACCGTTGATCGGACCGAAAACAGACCTATTGTAGACGGTGTTATCGATGTTTGACAGCTACTTTGACGCTGTTCTCTTCTTCGATTGACTCGTCGCTGCATGGTCGTCGATCATTTTTGAGTTCTCGTTGATTCTTGGGCTCCTCGTGACAAACAGATTCTTGTGGATGCACTTGGATCGTATGAAACGTGATACTTGACTCGCCAGGGAGTTGGGGCATGTCATGAAGAGATGTACTGCAAGATGTTGATGATCGTATTCGTGGTCAGCTGTTTGGAAGTGCTCACCACCGCCCTGCATAAATCATGCCATCGACACGCTGGGTTGCATGATTTGAAGGGGAAAGTGAATCTTATGAAAAAATGGTCTTCCTACCAAACGAACATGGGTGCATTTCCGGAGATGGAGATGCTTCTCGCCACGGCCAATGTCAAAGTCATAAAAACTCGAGAGGAGAAACCAGTTGATGAAGCAACGCCTGACACTGCGGATCTTCAGCGTCAAGCACGAAAAGCTGAAAAAGAAAAGCTGCAGAAAAATGTCGAAGATAGCACGCAAATGTCTTCATCAGCCGCCATACAGACCATCAAAAGCATGATTCATCTCGCGACTGATGGACGCGAACAATTTGACGTTGTTCTGAATAGTCGCGACACATATTCTTCCCAACAACGTCTTTTCGCTGATATTGAAGATGCGAAAAGTAGAGTTTCGTACGTGGACAAGCATGGACAGCGGTACAAGGTGCCGATCTCGTCAAAGCCACTTTGGTACGTTGCGGTGGTTGACAATGCGCTGCCCATCCACACACCAGGCTGTACTTATTTTGTCTTATACTTCTCTGATAATCTTAGGTTTGCAGTGGCAGTGCGTGGTGGCAAAGAGAAAAAAGCCGTGGAGGCCTTTCAGCAGATCATTCAAGACGTGAACCACCCGTTGAACGCCTACATCGTCGATTCCTTTGTACACGTACGTCCAGGTGTCGCAATCACGAGTACGAAGCAGAAAAAGAAAGAAAAAGTTCCCGTAGATATCCCACGCCCATCGTCGTCAGTGTTATCGGGTGGGAAGTATGGTTACGCCCCGAAAGAGACGAATCAGCACTTCAAGTTGATCACACTGCCCACGACGAAAAGTTTGATCTATGTGAAAGCCGCCATGAATCCGGTGATTCGCGATATGATTCTACAAGAGGTCCCCTACGTTCTTCATTTTGCGTCGGATGATGACGGCGTGATCTACCCGGTCGTGGAGAAGCTGATACAGCCGCTTCTCGCCGATCGCGACGCGCTCTTTCCTGAGGAGCAACAACTCGCCCAATGGATAGCCGTTGGATCGTATGTACAATTGAAACCGCGACAAGGCCGAGATGCCATGGAACATTTAGGCTACGGGTATGTCATTGGCACACAAGATGGCTACCTACACGTCGCGGTGAAGTGCGCGCGTCGCGATTGGGAAGATACCTACGACATCCGTGACGTGTCGCCAATGGACAACGTCGACGATTCGTTCCGTGAGCAAGACGAGGTAAGAAATCGCTCGCAATCGCATTGAATATACGCGACGTTGGCGTAGACTCATTTTTCCTTCATTTTCTCCGTGGGGGTTTTCGCGCTCATCGTGTGTCTGTTGTCGTGTGTGACGCAGCGCTCGCGCATCAAACAAATGCTCGAGACGCTGATGGAAGAAGAACCCAGAAGCCGTATTTTACGTGACTTTAAACGACGCGGTATCTTGGATGATTTTCTGTATCCCGAACGCCGGGCGATGCGAGAAAAGCTGGCCAGCCAGCAGCGTCCCACCGGAGCGTCACCACGAGCGTCGAGTTCGACATCGAAGCCGACCAACAGCAAGCCATTGTCGCTCACGGAAGCACAAGTGGTTGCGGCCTTCGGTGGCATCGATCGTATGGAAGAAGAATCACAGTCTATTGAGCGTTTGAACAATCAATTTGAACGAGCTAGTCGTCGCAAGCGGGTGACGGTCGACTCACAACCGCCGATGTTATCCGTGTCGATCGGTGGAGATGACTTCAGGTACAGCCACATTGAAGACGCTGCGTCGTTTACTTGTTGTGTGGGGATCTCATTGTACCTTCTTGTGTGTAGCTTTTTGGACGAGCTGTTTCCTTCGTCGCCATCAAATGGGGCGCAGGGAGCAAAGCCCAAGGGCTCCACGCCGCCTGCTGTGGCACCGGAGAGCCATGACGCGGTCATTGGCGCCGAGGACACCCGCGCGGACGATGAAGATATGCAGGATTGGCGGCCTGAGCTGCAATCGGAGAACAAGATACCGAAGTCTCCAAGGCCGGGACAGCTGGCTTCTGCCGCCGTCCACGGCAACACACGTGAGGATACGTCGAGTCTCAGCGATGAGCTCGACGACTGGTTACGCGAGCTGGAGCGCTCCCCACCAGAGAAAACAACACAAACGTGGGCACATGCATCGGGCGAACGAGATGCAAAGGGCAAAGAAGCTACTATCCATGACAGTCGCCCGCGTGTCAGTCTACGACGACGGCAACAGCAACGAGAGCATGAGGAGATCGCCGGCCAGGCAGCACCGTCACCTGACCATGGCACGGACAACCTGACCTTCTGATCTACCGTCATCCTCACGAAACCTCCCTGGTACATTTGTAATATTTGTGCTGTGCACAGTCGCTCCAACAGTAATTCCGTGCGCATCTTCCACGTAGAAACCGTCCATCGCTGGTTGTTCGCAAAATGCAGGCTGGACACTTGTTGAGGAGGAGCGCGTAACGCAAAAAAGCAACAGAAAGAACAAGCGCATGGTTGGTAACAGTGAATGATGGATGAAAAGTGATGATGTTACATTCCGTGCAATAGACTCGCGTTTTCATGCGCAATATACACCGAAACTTTGTTTCTGCGAGGCGGCAAGGGGCTGCAGGCGACCTGGCGACGCCAGGGACGAAAGCAATAGACTACCCCAACCAATAGCGAGACTTCGTCGTCCACCAACCACTCCCACAGACCCGTAACATGGTTCAGTAACAGCAGTTCAAGGAAAAGGTTGTGTCTATGGAGCACTCAGCAGTTGGTCCTTCACACTGACCGGAATATCACGATGCACGAAGCCTGGAGCTGCCGTGTCTTGATCAAACCGCTTCAAGACCGCACCATCCACTTGTTGCTTCAACATATACTGTCGGATTTTCTGTCGTCCTTGTTTGACTAAATCACCCAACAGCAACTCGTGGGATTGATCCACTTGATACCGCTGGCCGTGAGCACCGGTGTGGTGAATCACCGAGGTAGATCGCGCCTTGAACGTGCGCGTCTGACCATAAACCCACGAGATCCAGTCATCCATCCACCAATCCGACAACTGCGGCGGATAATAGTTCATCTCAAAGATTTCCATGTGCGTACGATGAACGAAATCGTGTGTCAGAATCTTCTGGTTGCCCTGGTCGCAGTAAGGGCCGACGACACCATACGGCGTTCCCATCGACTGCAACGTCGCGACGAAGACTTTTGGCCATACCGTGGTCAACTCAGTATCGTCATTAATGCGATAGAAGTACTGCGCCCCGGCTGCATAGGCTGCACGTGCCATTTCCAGAAATACCGGGCCGGGCTTTTTCAACGTGTTGTTGACCTTCACGAGCCGCAGTTTCAGAGAAATTCCGTTCTTCTTCATCGGCTGACGAACGTTCTTGTAGAACCATTTCTTCACTTCTTTCAAACCCTGAGACACATTAAACCGATGCAGATGAACCATCAAACAATTGCACCAAGACAAGAGAGCCAAACAAAGGAGACGGAAATTACCTCTTCCGAATCGTAGAACGGGTCACCTTGATCATAACCCAGGACGTATTCGTAGCGATAACCGCAATCCAAGGACCGCATTAGCGATGGAAGTAACAGAGTAAAGAGCGCTAAGTTGGATGTACTAGGATGTGGAATTCGACGAGTTGTCGTGGCAGCCATGATTGCGATCAACGGCAGCGACGGGGACAAGTTGGAATGATCATCGGGACTCGTCGACGACACGTTCTGATTGGGGCACTGCGACAATGGGCGCTTACCCATTCTATTCGCCGTAAAGACCAAGTCGCAGTGCTTGTTCTTCCAATCATCGATCATGGTCGGTGGCAAACTGCCCCACGATTTCATGGGCTTCACCTTGTACTTCTCGCGGGCATTCTGACACCATTTCCGATGGTCCTTGGGAATGACAGGCATTCCAACTTGAACTTCTTCTTCTTCCTCCGGCCCATTACTACTTTGATCACTAACACCTGTATTCGATGAAGGAGGATCCGCTTTCTCCGTCAATGACGGCTCGCTGCCAGTGTTGCCGTCCTTGGCAGATGAAATAAACTGGTCGCAATTCAAGTTGGACCACAATCTACAAAAGCAGCAAACGATGATCGATGCGTGCACTGAGCGACTAAATGGCAAAGAAATTCTTACCGCTGCTGCTCCAAAGTCGTTGTTCCCCATGAAGAACCAGGCACAATATGATGCTTCCGCATTAGCTTGGGACAGAACACTGCAGGATCACGAACACGATTGCCAACACGATTCTCTTCCTTCAATGGGGAAGGGGTACGGGCTGGCAAAGAAGAAAGATCATCGCGAACACTTTTACTTGCCACAAGAGTGGGCGTTCCAACGCTGAGACTTGGCTGACGGTGTGGGCTCTTCTCCACTTTTGGCTCAACAGATGCGGAGTCGAGAGGACGGGGGATAGGCCTCTCTGTCGAAGCTCCAACTGAAGGTTCAACCCGAAGTTGGAGAGTCTAGAAATGTGACGGGTCGTTACGGAGTGGATGTAAGAATTGAAGGAAGCGACCGACCGTTTACCTTCAAAGACGGGACTTCTACTTCTACATGACTTTGTGGAATAAGTCGCACATACAATATGAACAAAATCACTCCCAATAGAGTTCCGAGAATGATTGATTGGCCCTTGGAAATCATTCGCTCTCCAAAAGCTCTCAACCGCTTTTCAAATTATCCAGATAGTGGTCAAGCGAACGGTATCTCAAGTGATGATGCTCACTCTCTGTGGTACCCTACTATCCTCAACGAAAAGACCCCACAAGCTGAAGATTCTTCGTGTTCGGAAGGAGACAATACTAGAGGATCCAGGTTGTACAATGGTTGGTGATTTCTTTTGCAAAGGATAGATAGACCATAGACCAACGTATTGATCCGAGATGATGAGATGATGAGTGAGTGACGAGAAAAAAACTGTTGGGAGACGATTTTTCGAAACGGTCGCACCGATCGGGAGTGTGTATGTTCTTATTCCGGAGGCCGGTGCGAACCGACAGAAACAGAATAGTTGCATTGCCGCAGGAAAACCACTGCAAGATGCAATGATTCCAGATTCTTGGTCGCATGTTCATCATCACTTGGGCTTGCGCAGGATTTTCTTCGACGAAACAGGATATCGCAAGTTGCACTTGTGGGTTGCAGTTCATTTTCTAATTGAGAGAACTCATCAGAACAGAGAAATAATGGCAACAGAAACTAGAACTAGACATTGGGTGACTGAGCCTCACCAAGAAATCGAGGTCACGTTGGGACCTGGTTTTGCAGGAGTGCAGCCGAAGACCGTTGCCGAAGTGTTGATCGACACCATCAACAAACACGGTGATCGCAGAGCTCTTTGCTTGAAGAGACCCGTCAATGTATGTTGATCCGTGTTTTTAGCTACAGCGTCTATTTACCTTTCATGTTGTTCTCAGGGCAAGCTCCCTGCCGACTGGAAAGTGTGGACGTGGAACGATTTCTACCGTGACTCTCGTGCTTTCGCCAAGACTCTGATCCATCTTGATGTCCAGCCATATCATATTGTCAACATTCTTGGTTTCAATTCGGTAAGCTACTCTCTCTCGAATCTCTCTCATTGCCAGATTCAACGGAAATCATAACTCTGTCCGCGTTGATTAGCCTGAATGGATTCTCAGTCTTATTGGATCTCTATTGGCTGGCTGCATCGGTGCTGGTATCTACACTACCAACTTGCCTGATGCATGCCACTACATCTCTGAGCACAGTAAGGCGGAGGTTGTTGTTCTGGAGAACAACAAGCAGCTGCAAAAGTACTCGACCATGGCGAGCCGTTTGCCTCATCTGAAGGCGATTGTCATCTGGGAAGAAGATGCTGATGCAGATCTTGTTGCCAAGTGTGGTAAGCCCGTTTACACTTGGGCGCAGTTCCTTGCACTTGGCGCGAGTGTCAGCGATGCCGTCGTGGACGAGCGCCAACTCCTTTCGAAGCCTGGAAACTGTGCCTCCTTGATCTACACTTCTGGCACTACTGGTCCTCCCAAGGCTGCCATGATTTCCCATGACAACGTCACATGGACGGCTCACAATATCTGTGCGCACTACATGAACTTGAACCACACCGAACGCGTTGTGTCCTATTTGCCGTTGTCGCACATCGCCGCGCAGTTGGTCGACATTTTCTGTATGATTCACTTGGGTGGCTGCGTCTATTTCGCCCAGCCCGATGCCTTGAAGGGAAGCTTGACCGTTACCCTGAAGGAGGTGCGCCCAACGTTCTTCTTCGGTGTTCCTCGCGTTTGGGAGAAGATTGAAGAGAAGATGGTTCAGATCGGCCGCAGCAACACCGGCATCAAGGCGTCCCTCGCCGCTTGGGCTAAAGGCCTCGGTCGCGAGAAGAATAAGAACTTCCAATACGGTGGAAACAAGCGTCTTCCGTTTGGTTACGGCTGCGCCAACTCGCTGATTTTGTCGAAAGTGAAGGAGGCGTTGGGTCTTGATCAAGCGAAGGGTTGCTTCACTGCTGCGGCTCCTATTTCTCCCGATACTTTGTGGTACTTTGCCTCGTTGGACATTCCTGTGTACGAAGTCTTCGGCCAATCCGAGTGCACTGGTCCTCACACCGTGTCTTCCCATGGAAACTGGCGCGTTGGATACTGCGGTCGTCCTATGAGAGGTACCACTTCGAAGATTGTCGCTGAAAACGGTGAGTTGTGCTACCGTGGTCGTCACATCTTCATGGGCTACATGTACATGCTCGAGGAAACGCGCAAGACTATTGACGATGAAGGCTTCTTGCATTCTGGTGATGTTGCCGAGTTCGACGACAATGAGCAAAATGAGCCTGGCATGACCAAGCCATCCGGCTTCATGAAGATCACCGGTCGCATCAAGGAGTTGTTGATCACTGCTGGCGGTGAGAACGTCCCTCCTGTGATAATTGAGAATAACATCAAGTCGTTGTTGCCTGCTGTGGCGAACGTCATGGTGGTTGGTGATCGTAAGAAGTATTTGGCTGCGTTGGTGTCCTTGAAGACGGAGGTTGACCTGGAGACGATGTTGCCCACCGACAAGTTGGCTCCTGATGCGCTGCACGCAGCGACCACTGTGCTCAACTCGTCCATCACCACCTACTCCGCTGCTAAGGAGGATAAGGTGTGGTTCGATTACATCAATGAGGGCATCAAGAAGGCCAACAAGATGACCGCCAGCAATGCGCAGATCGTGCAGAAGTGGCGTTGGTTGCCTGAAGATTTCAGCGAGAAAGCTGGTGATTTGACTCCTACCTTGAAGTTGAAGAGAAAGGTGGTGACCGAGAAGTACGCTGCTTTCATTGACTCCATTTACGAGGAGGATGCACCTGAGAAGTAAATGTTCTGAGGTTATTGATTGATTCTCAGCACATTCTTTGTCTCCATTTTTTCTTGAATCTGAAATCCTGCCCCCCCCCCACCAATGACTCTTCCGTTTCCACTCTTTGTTGATTTATTTTCTAGTTTTGATTGAACGTTGATTCGCTTTTTTCGGGGTGTGTCTTGTTGCCAGTGGAAATATCTTGTCATTGCTTTGCTGAAGCAAATTGCTGAGACTTTCCTCACTTTCTCTATACATATTTCCACGATACACATGCTGTCTACCCTAATCCCATATAGATTTTTTTACGCAAGTCGAAGTATTCAAAGGACAAATACATAACTATGCACGCTACTCCATTGCTCCCCGCACTTTTCGTCCATCAGCTTATTGCACGATTCGCATATTGCGTTATGCAGTCGTCACAGAGAGACTTTAATATCTTGTGCAGATGCAGCACGTTGGATGGATCGACAACTGGAATCCGATAATGACTGCACAGGTAGTTAGTTGGTCCATAGAGTGTCGCGACTCTGCTGTTCAGGAGGTGTTCTGTCAAAGATGTAACGCCTTCCTCGTCGATGCAGATCTTCGTTCGGGTGAATCTTTCGTGGTTCTTCAACTTACGCTTACAGCAAATCAATTTCAATCCGGATTGGTTCCGTATTGTATCCAAAGAGACAATTAGAAAGTATTGATTTTCTGGGTCATCAAGTGAATCGTGGGAGATATGTCTGAGCAATTTGGCGTGCTCTTTTATTGGGTTCCAGTCGATGTGAAGTATCAATCCTTGAACGATGTCCCGGACTATTTTGGTCGTGCGATTCCGTGGGTCATGGTGTTGATTGTATTGGAATATTTTCTTGGGAAGTGGCGAAAGCAGCAGTTGTATACACTGAAGGATACTGTGATGAGTTTCAGCCTGTCCATGTTCCAAAACATTCTTGCGGTGTTCGTTCACCAATTCAACACCATTCCGTACATGTTTGTCTACAACGCTACTTCCGCCTGGCGTCGTCAGTACCTGCCTGATTGGGATTCGATGATGAGTAGCCAAGAAGCACCTATCTTGACGTTCATCATCGGCATTGTCGGTATCGATCTCGGCTACTACTTCATGCACAAATACGCGCACGAATTCCATATGCTTTGGGCTTCTCACAGTTTGCATCATTCTGGTGAGCGGTACAATATGGCAACTGCTTTGCGACAAGGTGGTACTCAACAGTTTTATTCGATGTTGTTCTATCTGCCGTTGGCGGCCATCGGGTTTCCTGTTACGCACTACGTACGTCACAATCGTTTGAACACCTTGTATCAGTTTTGGATTCACACTGAAGTGATTGGCAGACTTCCGTGGTGGTTTGAATTGATTATGAATACTGCGTCACATCATCGACTTCATCATCGGCCTCCGGGCAACTGCAATTACGGCGGAGTTTTCATTGTTTTCGACCGCTTGTTGGGCACCTTTCAAAGCGAATGCCACCTGCTTTGCAAGAAATCAGACAAGAAAGTTCCTGAAGATATCGACGGAGAGTATTCGCGAGGTGTTATTTATGGGTTAGCAAAGCCTCTTCGAAGTGTCGATGCGGTTTACGCCAACTTTTGCCATTTACACCGTCTGGGACAGGACGAAGTCACGGGGAACTTCTCCTTCCTTCGCATGGTCGACAGAATCATCAGAACTCGTGTGCATCAGCCCATTCGATTCCCGAGTTCGTGGGAGGAGTTTATGCCGGATGTGTTGTACGATTGGGAATACCTCAATCGGTTTCAATGGTACGATCGCCCGTATGTGACGCTGCATCGCATATTCCGTGGTCCTCCCGATACCGCCGATTTGTCGGCGGGTTCGAAAGCGTCTTCACTGTCTGCACGCGATGTCATTTTCCTACGTGGGCGAGACAAACGGGAAATGACCCATCTGTCGCTGGGAAAAACCCTTCTGTTGTTGGGGCATTTCTTAGTGAGCTTGGCCCTGTCGTTGTACATCATGGTGAACGGAAAGCAATTGATCGCAACTTACGGCATGGCTTACACCGCGGGCGCGAGTATCATCGCAGTTTTATCGCTGCAGATGATCAAGTTCCACTACGAGTGATGGGCGATAGTGATGCGAATCGTCGTGGAGGGGGGGGGGCAACCAGTCACAGTTCCTCCCCCGCCCTCAATGCGACCACCCTCCTGTTTTTCTTATTTGTTTATCTCCAATCTTTTTCTATAGAGCAAATGCACAATCAAAAAAGCTTCATACCAGTCATATCATAGCTGGGCCACCAAACAAATAAAGTATAAAATTCAAGTGAAAACGAATCAAAGTGCTCACAGGCAGTGTACTGCGCTACGCTACGCTACTCAGTAGCCAATGGATTTTCTTGTGCCTTCAGATATTCCTCCACACGATGATAGAATTCTGGATTCGCAAATCCAGCCAATTCTTGCTCGTGCACCACATGTTGCAGGACAGCATCGCGGACGATCTTCGGCAGCGACAATCTGGTGCCTGTGACCGTCGACGAATGATCAATGAATTTCAGCAAACGTTCCACCACCGGAACCTCCACCAGTCGTTCAGCACTTGACTCATCTGATTTGGACTCCTGAGGCGCATCAGATACGTTCGCAGCATCAGAGAGGGTTTGTCCATCGGTTGTTTTCGGCACCAGAAAAAACGAGGCCACCAAGTACTCCAACACTGAAATAACAAAATGAGGATCGAGATCGGGGCCGATGACTTTCGATTGACGAAGTAATGCTTTGTGGGCAATAAAGTGTGTTTGGCAGTAGTTTTGATGATCAGTGCCCTTGAAGACGAGGTCAAATTTATGCCCCGCGTCAGGGTTCTTCGCTGTCACTTCGCGGCGGAAGAGCACTTGGTACTAGAACAACAATGCGACCGAGAAAGTAAACGGAATGCAAAGAGAGGAACGAAGGGAATCATTCACATTGAAATAACGTACCGGTCCATATTGCCACAGCTGCGACGTCAAATTCAAAATGCAGGCCTTCTGGACGCCTTGCTTACGCAGTTCATCGGGCATGGGGTACATCCACCCGTCCAATGTCGCCACTCGCGTGATACGACTATCTTTGCAAGCCACGCTCATAACAGTCCCTCCACCGAACGAATGGCCCCATAAGCATATGTGATCGAGCTGCAGACGACTTTTAAGTGACGGATATCGCTGCTCGAGACCACCTTCGGTGATATGATCGAGGAGCGATTGAATATCTCTAACTCTGCGCTGAAATCCAGACGTATAAAACCCCCGCTCTTTCAATCCACCAGCCAACTCCTCAGGAACATCGAAATCAAAAGGAACGAAAGCAGACGGTGGTGCATTAACAGGACGACTGATCATGCAGTCGGGTGCATGGTCGCAGGTCAAGACCACAAAACCCAAACTGGCTAAGGATTCACACAGCGATGTATGTAGCTGTCTCCAACCATACATACCATGAGAATAAATCGCGATGGGAAATCGTGAAGCTTGTGAATCACCCAGAATGCGGGTCAGGTCGTCTTGCCATAAACTGTTCGTACGAGCCAACGAGAGGTGCCCCGTTATAGCTGCTGGCAAATGATAGTTTTTAGCAATGTTCTGAAGAAGAATGCTACTTTCCACGTATTCTGATTTGGGACATCCCGATGTCCACAACAGCGAGCGTTGAGTCAACCATGTTTCGCAGAAATCGAGAAAACTGTTCGTTTTTGGTGCCATGGGAAACCAGACTTGCACGGGCAAAACGGAGTTGTACTTGTCGAATCGCACCTTTTCATTTTCAGGACGATTCTTGTATGAGGGATCCAAATCCAAAACAAAGGATGCGGTTCCAATTTTCTTGAACGGTCCCAGGACTGGAGTCGCTGACGGTCGAGGAAACAGGACATACAGTGGTACGCTCAGGACAGAAATGATCATCATCACCAATCCAAGACCCTTCAGGTCGGAATTATTTGCGATATCACCATCTCTACTAACTGCTACAGCAAGAACAATAGAAGCTGCTACAGAAATTGTGTACAACACAAACGCCCGCCAGTGAATACTAAAACAAAGTGTTGGGGCACACCAAAACACATTCCGAAGAGCCAGTACGGTGCTGATCCATGCTATTACTCCCCCAGAAAGATAGAAGCTTCTACCTGAAACTAATAAACAGCCAGATACAAAAACGGACGTTAAGATCAAGCGATCTGACACGTCCCACAACACGCTACTCATGTTTCTTGGAAATCTAATGTCGTCACGAAGAAAACGATATCCGATATCCAGTATCTCGTGAATCTTTATACTCTACACAATCGCTGAGAGGAGCACAAAGACAGTAGCTGCAGGGCATTTCAAGAAGCAACGGATTCCAGATTGCCATTGGCAAGACCAAGAACGCCACAGACCATTGACGTTCACATCACAGCTCATCATCATCACGGTCCAACGCACCGTCATTCCCATCTGGCCCTCCAACCCAAATCTCAGATACCCAAACGCACAGACACTCAAAGTTCAAAAAGTGCAGCGCTATATTTGCCGCTGAAAACAACTCAACTGCTGCCTCGGCTCGCGAAAACCATCGCCAACTGAATCAACTCCAATCAAATGCGTCGCTGACCTCATCAGCAACCAAGAAGACTCCGTGGACGTCCACAAACATACTGTTCGTGGGGAACAACACTCGATCTTCAAAGATTTCTGCGGTTTTGCGGCGAGATCGATCCATCAACAATAAAAAGCGCGTGTAACCAGTCGTAATTAAATTCGAACTAGACATGGCGAAAATTCTAGTTTTTGTTTTGCTATTGGTAGGATACCTATCAAATTTCTCCTCTGGAAACCAATCAATGCCAGTCTTCAGCAAAACACATCTCATAAGAGAATTAGCTGACCAACAACCATCAAGCCTTCCTTCAGGTCAACCAACAACTACTCCAAGCAACCAACCTTCACAATTTCCAACTACTAAACCCTCCGCCCAACCCTCCCGAACCCCTACTCAATCCCCAACGACCCAACCCACCGCACAACCAACAATAACACCATCCAAACA
>SMOI01000130.1:35663-85124 GCA_008000375.1 Poteriospumella lacustris
TTTCATCGTGGCGTTGGGTAGCGTATGAATGGCCGATCGATCGCCATGCCGAATGGTGATGACCAAGTTGGTGAGTGCCACTCCGTACTGCCGAGCGATCGCCGCCGCCGCCGCTTCGGCACTCTCACCGGCGGGGATATGGCGGGCACAATAGCGATCGAGCCGGTGAGGATACGATGCCTGTGGTGCCTCCATGACTTTCAAATATGACGTATCCTTCGTCGATTCTACTTGCTTTTGGGGTTCCAACGATCGGAAATGAGCTTTGGCGGTTGGGGGTCGCGTCGGTTGGGGGCTACTATCGTGACTCTCCAATGTAGCGACAATGGACTTCTCTGGTAATTGCTCACTGGATTGGTACTGCAACACGACAACAAAAGCGGCGGCTATGCCAATACAAACCACAAAAACCGTCTGCAAGATACGGTACGAACTGTTGAACCAGGACGAGTTGCTGCTGGTCATCCCACTGCCCTGCTGCAGGAGCACATCATTGGAGCGCATACGACGCGGGCGATGATATGTAATGACAGGCATCGATAGACCAAGCGGGCGCGCTATCAAACTCGTGTGAAGATACAGAGACACGGCACGGGGCACAAATATTTTCACCGTTCCGAACCCAACAACAATCGCTTTTCCTTGGCACAAAACTGAATATTGCACCCAAAGATCACTGGAACAGGTTACTACCTACTGTACATTGTGCGCTATCTTGTCGATTTGGAATCATTCAATTTGATGATGATGGGCACAGACCGCGCTGCAGGCGATGGACGATGCGATGGACGGCGACTGCTGGTCGTCTCGCAAATATGAAACGTCTCCTTCGCTGTCCCCATTCGCCGCTTGTGTGGCATCCGACCGGTTGATAGACCACAAACTGAAAGGTTCCACCCGACAATAACAACATCTGTGATTATAAGGTGATGAATTACAGGCAGCAGCAGCGGCAGATTGGTGGGGAAAAAACGAGACAAAAGCAAAAGATTACAGCAGGACGACGAAGCACGAGTGACAGGCGACAGAGACAACAGCAGTCACTGCAGATGGCTGACGACCGATGTCGATGGATGGTCACAAAAGCAAAGGAACTACATACTCTTTCCCTTCGCACGCATTGGAAGAGTGTATCAAACAACAGCAATCGGTAGAACTAGCGAGTAATGCAGGCGAAACCAAGGAAACGAAGCGGAAGACATTGGGGGGAATCTAATGGAGTAGCAGATGAATGAGAACAAGAGATATATGAAACGTACATAGGGCAGGCAGGCAATAGATGAATGTTAGTTACGCAGGAAAGCTCTCCGCGCACGCTTGTGCAATCCAATTGTTTTCACGCAAATCGTCACTTTCCGTGCCACCCAAACACGCGGGCAAATGATCCAACGACGGAAAGTGATTGGTCAACTCCGCATAATTCCGCCCACACAATCGAAAACGTGATTTGATTTTCTCGGACATGATCAGAGACGCACCGGCCCATACGAAGGTGAAAAAGAAAGGTTCTTCGAAGAGCAACAAGGCTTTCAACCGGAAACCAGAACATTTCGTCGCAAAACGAATCGATTCCACATGTTCGTAGATAGTAGAGGCACCAGACAACTTCCGTGAGTCCCAAAAGCTTAAATTTTGAAAGGAAGCTACCACGACGACCCCCGCCAGTTGTGCATACGGATCCCAACTCAATTTATCAAACAACCACATACGGAAACGTGTCAACGCCTGAGGATGTTCTCTAAGAAACTCATCTGAGGCATGGCCTAAGCCTGCACAAGGAATAATCATCACCGTACGACGAAGGTTGGTATCCAATGTGGGTGAGACTTTGATCAAATTCATGAACAATTCCACTTCTTCCTTCGTGACAGTGAACCAGTCAGGATGCTGATCACGGAATTTAATGTAATTGTGAATCACATCAATGGTTTTCTCCACACGAAACTTCTTGCCTCGCAAGAAACGAAGTAAATTCTCGTCGGTTTGGTCGAATTTCTCCAATAGGCCAGCTGGAATGGCTTCGGGGAGTTTCGCACGGAGCGATTCCAATGCCGATTGAATGGATTCGACAGTTTCGCCAAATTCTTCGAAGACTAGCTTCTTAAGGTCCTCAGGCAAATCTACAATGGCTTCCGAAGACATGTTGCAGCGGATGAGAGAATGTTACAATCACTCAGGAGAATCACGCTGACTGTGGAACGTGGTCTTCTATTTTATTTCAATTTGTCTCACACCGCGAATGATTCTCGCTCTCTTTTTATTGTGTTATGGATCACTCTCTCCTTCTTGAAGACGTGATCTTCATCCATTCATAGTTCACTTCGTTTTTCTCTTCGTCGTCGGAGTTGAGTTTGGATTCTCGTTCGGATTCATTCCTCTCAACTTGCGCAGGAATGTGGAAGTTGAAACGGCCGTCACCAGACAGCAGCAAGCAGCCTACGCTATACCAGTGAAATGGGCGACAAGTCAGAATGTAACGAAGATCTGCAGCCACAATCTAAAAGAAAACACAATGGTTAAACAAGCATAAATGTTTTCCATAATTTACAAAGAGCATTAGCGGTTGGTTTCGCAGAACGATCAGACCGATTTTTTTTGTTTTGTGATTGGTCGATCGACCTGCAACAACCGACCGACAGAGAGATATATACACATACATACACGACGACGACTACAGGGCTTTGAAACGCTTCAATCCGGAGGTAAACAAACCGCGACTTAAACGTTGAATTTCCTCGTCACGTGCAGACTTTGGGGCGTTGCTCCGAGGTGTAAGCGACGGTGTGAGTTTGAGCCCGCTGGTGGAGGCGACACGCGGCAGTAATTGATGAGCGCTCGTCACGCGACTCACGGGCGCCGAATGTGGGGTGAGACGATGTCCATTGATACCTCCCTCTGTTGCGACTGATGACATGGAGGGAGGCTTTAACATGTTTGGAGGCGAAGCAAAGGA
The DNA here is from genome assembly GCA_008000375.1 of Poteriospumella lacustris. Classification (NCBI taxonomy): domain Eukaryota; class Chrysophyceae; order Chromulinales; family Dinobryaceae; genus Poteriospumella; species Poteriospumella lacustris. Next base: position 38,617 of record SMOI01000130.1, read on the forward strand.
TGGAACTGCTGCTAGAGCGGTGGTTGCATCCGTCACTGCCCCATCAACATTGGTCGCGTCTTGTCGCTTGTCCTTATCTGTGGCGATGTCCACTTGCCACAGAGGTGATCGGATATATGGTCGCTCCGCCTCACCCGTCAGCAAGCGATCCAACGTCAACGCTAGTTCTCCACCGTTCGTACTACCCAGTGCCGCTCCAACCGAAGAGGACGGAGCGGACATCGGCATTCCACCGCCAATCGACAACGATCGCTTGCGTTTCTTGCCCGTAGCTGTGGTCGACGTAGGAGACGACACACTCGTCACCGCGGTTGCTGCTGCGACGGCCAATGCATCCTGAAGCCGTTCAAAGGCTTGTGCGAAGCGTTGATGGACCTCGACCGGAGGACTGTGACGCACCGACGACGTGGTGCTATGGACGGAACTACTGCCATTCGAGCCGGATGTCACTCCTGCAGGTCCCTGAGACGCACTGTCAGCGCCGGATGCCGGTAAGATCACCAATACCTTCATCGATGCAAAGAGACGCAGCATCACATTCTTCAATACGGTGACGGTGGTGAAGCATTCCTCCGCGATGATGTCCAAGGTAATGGGGGGCCAGCTCACGTGTGACACATTACTTGTGGCGGTAGCGGTGGCTGTAGCTGCGGTTGCAGTTGTAGCTGTTTCAGTCGTCGCCATGCCGGGATCGGCTTTGATCGTTAACACTGGTCGGTCATCGTTCGTGGACAAGGTACTATCATCGTTGCCATCGAGGGTCGGTTCCAATACCTTGACGGGTGTGGACGTCTCTGGCGGTCTCGTTGAAGAAGCGATCGATTTCACTTCAATATCCGCGATCAGAAGAAACAGCCAAACCAGCACCGCCCCAACGACAGCTTGTGGTGCGATATTCTCTGGCAATAATTCATACTCGGCGATACGCTCACACAAACTGATGCCTTCCTCCAAGCATAAGTAAGGCAACGACAACACCAGCTGATGCGTCAAGGGGGTGGCCGACGTTCGTATATCTTCACATTGCCGCAGATGCAATCGTTCCAAACACCGTTGTGCAAAGCGTAAGAAAATGTCTCCACTTTTGGTGATGCGCACGACCATGGACATCCCCTTGAGAATGTCCGATTGCATGCGTTGAATCAACGAGACATCGGTACCCGTTCCCAAGGCGATTTCTTCCAACACTCGAGGACATTGCATGATGCGGCAGGATAGATAGATACACGTGGCTGCAATGGCAGGTTTGTTGACAATCAATAGCTTCTTGCTCATCACGTCCACGAAGAGCTTCACGGCCGTATCCTATATCGACAGAGACACACAGTGCGTTAGAGAGGGGTTAAGAGGGGTAGCATTATGAGGGAGAGGGATGAACTCGACGAGCACATGGGAGTACACCGTGTGCAGATCACTCATTTTGAACATGAGTTCTTTCCTGGTCAAGACCGTAACCACATCGCATACGTGCCCTGTGTCCTCGCAAACAAGCAAATGTGTACACGGACGGGGACAGAGAAGGCGCTCGTCAAAAAAAAGACACAGCGACCGTACAATCAACGATTCAAAAGGTGAACATCGCTCTATCATGTTCTTAAAAAAATATAAGATAGTATCAGCGACAGTTACTTCCTCAGATCGTGATGATTTTCTCCCACCGGAACCACAATTCGACTTGAGAGGAGGACACAGATGGCGTTGGATCGTTGACGGTCGAGAGATGCATCAAATGGGTATACCTTTGAAACAAAAGGTTGCAAGCCACATTCGGTCATGTCGTTTTTGTGCGTTTTCTCTCTCTCAGTCTTCACAAGACATGTGAGACACCGGTTCATCGCTCTAGTGCGGGGAAATTAGCACGAGCAGTCTTTTGTCGTCGGAAAGGCACAAATGAGAATTGGAAAAAAGAACGATTTCCCAAGGCGATCAATCAACCACAACATAGAGATCAATTTTGCGTTACGACTTACCTTCACAGTACCGGGCAGGTGCAGGTTGGCACAAGTCTCGTTGATTGTAGGAAGGTACCGTAAAATATTCTTCTCGCTTCGATCGGCAATTGTTTTCTGCACTTTTTCCAACTGCTTTCTTGCCGTTTTTGAACTTCCAACGTATACGGTTTCTGTGGAGCCCAAAATTGAATTTTCTGCCATACCAGATGTGCGGCTCAATTTTCCCGACCCCACATCCCCTTCGTAGTTCATTGTCTCATCACCATTGTCTAAGATCCGTGACTGCATAACTCGACCACAACCATAACAACACACATCTCCTGATCGTCGATCTACCAGAATTTTCTTGTTACTTTTGCATTGTCCACAGTTTTGAGTGTAGAAATGGTCGACCGTGCCCATCATGGCAATGATCGCTCCAACTTTGAACTAATAAAACAGGATCAACGATAAACGAACGGGATAATAAGTCAAACCTCGGATGATTGGTTCTAAGTGGATGTAGCTCGTTCTTTTGTTGTTTTCTGTCACGTGAAAGAACAATCACCTCGTTCCTGATCGTCTTTTCTTTCCAAACGATGGACGTCCATCGTCCATCACCAACCACCAACCTTTTGGTACATTCATAGTTTGCACTTAGTCGATACTGATCACATATAAGATAACACATATTGTACAGATTACGGAGATACCGACGAAACGCCACTACAGTGCTCACAGTCCTCAGCAACTGCTTAGCTGGGCGGCTTATCACTTTTACATACCACATATCAATGGCGATAGATATCCAGCAATGACTCGAGTCATGAAAAGTAACAACATCACACCGTTCAAACTTAAGCTGTTCCTGTTTGTTTGATTGAATTAATGGGACGAAATTCGGACTTACAAATTCAACACTTTGAAAGGTTGAGTTTTATTGTGGGGCCGAGAATATAGAAGACAGGACTGGTTAAACCCAGCATTTAAAGAGATTGGCGGTACTTTTCTATCCGCAGGGACCGCACATCCGTTAAAGGAATAACATCGCTTCCTAGTCGTTGGAAAAGGGTCATCCGAAAGTGCATCACATCTCACCATCAACTCCAACTGATTGCGATCCAAAAAGTCATTAACTTGTTCAGCTTTGAAAAAGATTTCATCTTTCTCTTGTTTCTTTCTCTTTGAAGGCGCTGTGGTTGAACAGTAAGTGTGAGTAAAATATAATGAGAACAGACCAAGCGCAACCCCTACCTGCAAGAATGAACTCGTTGAGGATCTCATGATTTCTGGGGCGCGGTAAATTGCGGACTTCCTCAATCGTCATCGTCGATGTTTGTTGAGAGATACCGCCGTTTACGATAAAAATGGACTTGTCGAGAACAAGAGATATTGGAAGAGCGTTCTTCAGCTTCAGGAACTCAGGCTCCCAAGGAGCTTTTTCGACTTTTACTTTACTTCTGCCTACAGTCGATACGAGGGGCGAAGAGCGAAGTAAACAGACTGACTGAGGAAAGAGAAGGCGCCAAATTAATAGCGATAGTAATCCTTTCAATGACTCATCAGAAGAGGGGTCGATTTTGGGATGCAAGAAGACGAATTGATTGTCTTGGCTAGGTAACTGCAAAGCATTACTTGAAGTGAGCTGGAGAAGTTTGGCGTAACTTATGTCCGTGTTTGCGAAGATGAAGGTCTTGGCCCTTTTCTCATTCGATCGGTCCCATGAGATGCAATGAGACTCTGACAAAAGACTTTTAGTGCTGACTTCGAAAAGAGCTTTTACCACATCCTCTGATGGTTTCGTTGACTTGTGAATGTGCATGGTCATTTTGTCAAGCTCTTCGACACTCAACAACCCCGTTGCGTTTACGATAGGGTTGTATCGTTTTGCCGCATATCTTGCCACACTGATCATTCTTTCGACAGCCAAGTGCAGCAACGAGAATGAATGAATGAACGCGTCTGATACTACTGTGGTCAACGTCAATGATAAGGTGTAGTATTAGGGTCTTAGCAGGGACAGAGAGACATGACCATGTGGAAGAGTCGATTGGTGTGAGTGAGGAGTGATGATGAGGAGCATGTCAGGCAGACAGACAGTCATCCTGGCTGTGAAGTCTCTCCCGAAAATGCCGGTCGGAAAAAGTGCGGCAACTTTTGGCGATAACCGCAATAAAAGCTCGTGAAGCCGAAACGCCACCGTAACTTCTCGAAAGATGCTTCAGCTGCGCAGTTGCAGTCGACAAGAAGATAAGAAAAAGACTTTGGTCTCAGTGCATGAGTCCACAAGTCAAACGAAGCACAGGGATGTTTTTTCAAAGTGGAAGGAATGGGAAATCATTTTATGAAATAAATAAAATCAACTATTTGGTGTGATATTAAGGGCGAATTGAGAACAACAATGGACTTTGTCACATCTCCGTCAGCGACTGTTGGTTCGATGGAAGGTCTCATGACAGACAGTGGTATTAAACGGAAGAAACGGGATCGAAGTGAAGTATTTGATGAGGCATATGTGAAAAATAAAAGGGTTCTTCAAGAGGGCTTTCGGTCGTTATCATTGGCTGAGCCGGCTGTGAGACCTGAAATCCCTGCATACGGACTTTATGAAGTTCATAATTGCCCTTCGCATGGATTATTTCGCCCAGATGATATTGAGTGTCAAGCTTGTAAAACTTCTGGAACGCCAATGAGCACTGACGACACTCCATCGGAAAGTCGCCCCCTCGAGAAGAGACTAAGTGTTGACAGCACAGTTTCAGCGTCAACAGAATCAGAAGACGAGACTCCGTCTCGCACAGAAGAGCGGGAGATGTTCATATCTATGGTAAAGGGTGGTAAGCGCAAATATGTGAGGAAAGTGGACTACTTGGTGGATGAACTCATTCGCAAAACGAGGAAGACGTGTGATATTCCGGTGTATGCGTCGGATCCCGATGCGATTTTACCGCCCAATGTTGGTCCCTCACCACGTACAGATCAAGCTATCTCCATACTTATTCCTTTCTCGACGAACTTTTGCTCGTTGAGTAAGGCGCAGAAGAATGTTTCGATGTTGGAGTATTTGCCGAAGAAACCGCCAACGGACGGGGAAGTTCAGCCGATTCTTCTCAGCGGCGAAGTTACTCACAGTGATTGGGGCATACAAGAAGTTGGCGCGGGTGGCACTGGAGTTGGTACAAGTACGAGCTTGGTGCCGTATCATCGTCGAGTGGGTGATGATGCCGACTTTGATTCGGATGGATTGATCGATGAAGGAAACGAGAGTGATATGGCTTGTTACGATGAATCCAGTCATCGATATTCAACCAACAGTTCGTTAGGATCAGGAGATAGTGGGATGATGGTGGACAGTGATGATGACATGATGGCTGGGTCTTGCCGAAGTGCCGCATTTGATGAATCGAGCAGTGCCTTGAGTCGTTTCGATCATGGAGGCCGTCATTCTCCATGGAGTGCAAATACGTCTGTCAAAACCGTCTTCACAAAATCAGCCATCACAGATGATGATGAAGACGACGAAGTTGTTAACATTGGCACCTTTTAAGGCTGGTCATCACTTTGAATGTTTTTTGTAAAATTTTGTAAATACGCACATCCATTTCTCTCCGTTAAAAAGAACATCCTGGAAACATCAAACATACGACCACACGACAAGCTACATTTACACTAACTCTTTGATCTTGGCTGCCATCGCATTGGCGATAATAGGCTGCTCCGACAATGGATAATGGACTCCGTCGAGATCAGAAACCTTCGCCAAGTTTCCGAGGGGAATGTAAGCAACGCCAAGATCCCTACAGGACAAGGTCAGCAAACCAGACAACCGACGTGTTTGCTTATCAGCATCTTCTGGGATACCCCATAGCCTGTTGATATTGTTGTGTTGCATGAAGGGAGGTCCGACCACCAAAATCTTTGGTTTGATCAACTTGTCAACCCCACGTAGTGGGCAGCTGTCTGGATTCATCGGTGTGGCGCCAATGTTTGTTTGCTTCTCTACATCGCGTACCAACGTCCGCACACCTTTGGAAATGTCATGAACCGACGCTCGAAACCGTTGTTTGAAATCATTGGCGCACAGCGCGATAACCACTAAGTCAAGCGGCTTGTGGCTGTGCAAGATGGCCGGCAACGTTGCGCGACCATTGCAATCATACTCACCATCACTTTCTAGGTCATGGAAGATGGTGGTACGACTATTCAATCCTTCAACAATCAGATGATAGTCAGGGCCGAGAAGCTGCTGGCACTGTGTGGTCCAACGTTGTTCGTGAGGAAAACGCTGCAATGCTTTCACTGCCGATTTACAATAATCAGGATTATAACCCCAAGTATTAGAATCGCCATAGACTAAGACCGTTTTGATTCCACGGGCTGGTTGGGACAATCTACGGTGCCCATTGAGGCTTTGGCTTCTAATCGATCGCATCCACATGGTCACTTACTGTATTCTATTCGATCAATAGCGAAGATCTATTTGAATCAAAATCAAATCAATTCTGCTCTTTTCTCTTCTATGCACAATATGACGATATCTTTCCCAAGCCAGAAGTTCCATGGTTTGTTCTACAGAACTTGACCATGCAACGAGAAGAGACGAACGGCTTGGGGCTGACGTGGGCGATAGAGTTGCAGAAAATTGTAACGCCTTTTCAGCCATTTAGGGAGGTAGGGAGGGATGTTTTTCTCAACAAAACTCTTAAAATATCATTCACTAGTTAACTCTTGTCCTTAACTTTAACATCTGTAACTATCCACCCACTTGAGAAGATATGGAAGGTGGATATGGTCGTATCTTCCACAGGAGGACATGATTGTAGGATACAGTAAAATACATATCAAATGAAAAGGTGTTGGTTGCAACGACTTTGGAGGCCGTACGGTGATGAAATAGGCGGGCGAACCCCCATACTCATGGTCCCGACAGGGCAAGGAAAGGTGATATCGGATGCACATCGCCCGTCTATGCGGACATGAGCTCGCTGCCAATGTACGTATAGTTGGAGAAGAGCATCAACACCAACCCAATAAACGAGGCGTACGACGTCATGACGGTCATGGTCAACGAGGTAGACGCTTCTATCCCAAAGACTGTGTATGGTTTCCATTCATTTTCTGCATCCAGAATGCCAATGAAGGATTCCAATTGTTCCAGGACTTCCCGTGTTTGCGTCACTTCGGCATGATAGCGTTGCCACAGGGAATCTCCTTCGACGTACGCCTCTGAACTCATGGTCGTCACTTGCTTGTCGCGGTATTGTTGAGACAACTTGTGGCTGCGATCCTCCATCGCTTGACTTGCTTGCAACCATCGACGTCGTTGACGTAGGCTATGTCGTGTCAACAGTTGTCTGTACGGTACATACATGGCAGCCACAGATGCATCGTCAAGCAAACCACGGAATCAACACGACGGAGAGAAACCACACAGACGGCCTTACTTTTGATCCTTGTATTTCTCATTCATCAATCCCGACAAGAACGTAAACGCCATCAAAAACAAATAAATCAAATTGACCGTGACCAGGGATTGCAGCACAAAACTGGAACGTAGCGCTTCAAACCGATTGTTGTATGAAAAGACCACTGCCAGGGAAATGACAATGAGCACGACCATAATCGCAATCGTTCCTCCTGTACCGAGACACCGTCAACCGCGCACGTATACATCAACCGATGAAAGAAACCCATGATGCGCATGAACGCAACAGAGATACATACACAACGTACCGACGTAGATGTCAATGCGGAATCGAAACCGATCGCCGAAGTTTTGCAAGGCCAATCGTGCGAAAGTCCAGGCCAACACGTTGTCGACATCATCAAAGGAAACCCGTGGGATCTCCGCGCGTCCACCATCTTCCGCTAAACGTTCACCAATCTCGGTATAACGATGCAACGCACCACTCGTGGGGTCCATCGTCGTGGAACAAAAGGAGGCCGTCGATGCACGCAACATCGCCGCGGATGCGGTTGAAGCGCGTTCTACATCACTCACACGACTATCGCGTTCCTGAGGTGTTCCGGACAATGGACAATGCATCGCAGAACTTGTACTCCGACCCACCGATCGACGATGCAAATGATGCATGGACGACAAGTCTCGGAGATACGCTGTCGATGGGCGCGCAGTGCCGGCAACACTTTGGGTGCGATTGATCTTGTAAATCGCTTCCATGTTTCGATCGCCGCGTATCTGGGCGATGGATGGACGCGCGATGGAAAAAGACATCGTCGAGTCCCTTGAGACGGTTGGACTCCTCAGTGGCGAACTCGGGCTAAGGGACAAGGAAGCCTCTGCGCTCGATGGTGCTGTACTATTGCCACCCGTGGTGCTCATGGTCATACGTTCACTGATGGTGGCCAATTCAAAATCTGGACCGTTGTCCTCGGGTTGCAACGTCAAATCAGAGATGCGAATCATCGCCGTCAGTTCATCGACCATTTGCAATTGACGCAGAACATCAAAGATCGAAACGTACAACACATTGTACACCACCGGTCCACAGGTCATGTTGATGAATGTCGACGAGGTATAAAAGACCATTACCCAGACGTAATTGACGTCGTCGTGGGAGGCCTGTTTATGAAGAAACGATGCGGACACGATCATAAGCGGAATGATGATGTTGAGGAAGCAAAAGAAATAGATCACATAGAAACACAAGGATTCACCAAAGTTACGCGAATCACATCGACGTACCAAGGCGGTAATCACATTAAAGACGGACACACGGTATCGTCCATCCGCCGTTTTCTCGAGACCATCAGTGTCAGCGATACTGAAATCCACGAACTCTCGTCCACGTAAAAAAGCATGCCAATAAGAGTGTTGACTACGACTAGAGGTCGACTTTTGTGGATTGGGCAAGGAAAAGAAAATATCTGACAGCTTGCTTCCCACACGAATGGCGGCCGCACCAATTTCAAACTCCAAAACCGCCTCATCACGATTCAACCATGCCGCAATCAACTGCATCTGATCACGATAGATATCCGTAATGGACGAATCCTCACAACTCATAAAGCGTGTATACTCACTGGTGCTCAGGGAAGCATACTTCAACGCCACGACCAACTTGTGTTGTACGAAATAAATCAATGGGATCCACAAGGCCCCCGATAAAACTACAAAGGTTTCACTGGGTGCCATAAAATAGGATACGATCATAACGTAGAGAATCAGTGTAAGTCCCCAATTATAAAAGAGAAACCAAAAATTGGTTCCCCAAAATCCTTGAGCTGACGGATTAGGGGACAGAAACGAAAAGAAAATGAAACAGTGAATGAATAATTGGAAGAAAAAAATGGAAGGGTTAAACTGCACTTGAATGGTGTCGAAAATCATTAAATCATGATTGTTTTCAACATTGGAGACAATTCTCTCCAGTCGAGGTGGTTCTTGATGATCATCACTCGTTCTGTTATTATCTTTCTTCGACGGCCGCATGGGATTGAATTCAATCGAACCGGAAGTGGCATCCATCGTTTAACTCGATGTGCAGGACTTATTCTGCGGCAGCACACGTATCACACCAAACGATGGTGATCCTGATGATCTTCTTTTTGTTGTGATCGTAGGAATGATGATAAGGGTGACGAGATACGAGATATTTTCTTCATCATTTTCCCATTTTCATTTGTCGTTCATGGTTCATCGTCGTCATCTTGAACACCACATAGAAAGTCGCTTACTATAGCATTGTCATTCACCATTTGATACTAACTTAAGGGTGAAACAGATCAGTCACGGCGGCTGCCTTTCGATTGAATGAATCGAATCGAAAGCAACCGAACGATGCATGTGATTGGCATACAGATGCCAAAGCTTTGAGCACAAAGTGGAAGTGAGTTGTGTGACAATTTTTATCCAACAACCGCAGAAAGATTTCGGGCATTATTTGGCCTTGTGTTCGTCGAATTCACTGTTTTAGAGTTATCCAAACCCATTCGCAACCATCACGGTGATTGCCATCTAATTCAGTGACGATGAGTATGTATGGGTCCGACAAAAAGGATTTGTCCAGAAAGCTGACCCAACATACACTGGGAGAGGTGAGTCGTCTCATTGATGTCGGTAGATCACTGTCGATGCGATGCGTTTACCCTTCGGTTTCGTTTCATGCACTTTCATAGGTTCTGCAAGAACTTGGCGTGGACAACATCGAAGATGATTATCAAAGCTCAGACGAAGAGAAAGAGGACCATTCTCCTCATGCAGCAGCTGCTTCGCAGCACATGAAGCCAAGTCTATCTCGTTACCAATCGAACGGCCTTGCAGTTCCGGCGCACACGATGCCCACTTCTCTTCCAACCGCCAGCTTCAGTCAACGAAATAACGACAGCTTCCATAGAAACAATGGTATGCAGCTTCCTATGTCTGGTTCCTTTAACCGCCCGGTGTCTAGGCCTGGCAGTTTCCATCACGGATCACAAAAGAGACCCGAAATACAGCACGCTACCGTGGCTGATTACTACGATATGTCCAAGTTGTCAGAAGAAGAACAGATATCTTTGACCTTGAAGCTCTCTGAACAAGAGTCCAAATACGGAGTGAACATGCTGGATGAGTTAAAGACGGTGGATCCCTCCGAAATCGCCGACTTGGAAGCCTGTGGCTATAATTTCGGTCAAGCGGTGGAGATGATCTTCAATCGCCGCCGCAATGCCTTCAACAACGATTCGACAAGCGATCGCAGCAATAATGGCTGGTCTGGGTATCGATCGACGCCTCCCAGCAGCAGCCAGCCAACGTCTGTGAAGCGGACCACCTCCGGTATCGCCGTGCCGTCAGCATATTCTCCGGCAGCGCAACCAGAATCTTCGTCGCCTGCGAAAATTACACAGCCGCAACTTGAGCGCCCTCTTTCTGTGTCCAATGTTGCATATTTGGATTCATTTCAAAAGCCCAACGCGTTGAAATCCCGGCGACATTCTGGCATCTTGCATCACATCGAAGAGAAACTAGGTCGGTCCGTGACACCTACACCCCATGACGCCCATGACAGTGACGACGACATCGAGCACAAAGCATCCGAACCTATTCCTCAAAGCCATACCAAAAGCTTCATGAATTCGTTTCAGAAGCCGAATGCGTTGAAGGATCGCCGCCATTCGGGGATTATGCACGTGATCGAAAGCAAACATCAGCAGGGTCACCGCGACGACGATATCGAATACAAAGCCGATCCAACACCATCTCCAACCAAGCAAGCGTTTCCTCCGACCTCCCCTGAGCAATCATCCCGATCCTTGATGGATTCCTTTGCGAAGCCAAACAACAGTTTGAAAGAACGTCGTCCGTCTGGTGTCTTTCATCATCAGGCCAACGATGGTTCCAAACCAACGACGCCTCATGGTTCCAGTGTCAAAGCGCCACCCCCAGCGACGTTCAGTCGCGACAACAGTTTATCGACGGAGGTCTCGTTCTCGGCATCGAGCCCTCATTCCCCACAGCATCATTATGCCGATATCATGGAACGGCGACAGAGCGGTGGACGTACGCCTCCACCACCGGATGCCATCCATCGGGTCAACCTCTTGGATCGTAAACAATCAGGTATCCGTGGCCAGCATTTGCGTCAAAACAGTCAAAGTACCGCCGAGGGCATGGACAGTTGGACAGACGCCCTCGATAACGGAGTAGGACAGATGTCCTCCGAACCACGGCGGAGAGGTGGGACGCCACCCCCTGCGGATGCCATCAAGACTGTCAATCTCTTGGATCGCAAGAACTCGGGTATTTTGTTCTCACGCAGTCGAAGCAATAGTCTTGACGTCACGGACACTTCCTCTGTATCACCCGTACCTCCACCTCCACCACAACCAGCACAACTACCATCGGCGTTGCGAACGGGTCAATCGCCCGTGAACTTAATCGACGAGATGCTGGATCCCAGTCAAATGTCTGAAGAAGATCAGATCGCCTTGTCCATCAAGTTGTCCGAACAAGAAGCGAGATATGGTACGAACATGTTGGAAGAGTTGCCACGCATTGATCCTTCCGAGATCGAAACGTTGGAATCCTTTGGGTACAACTTCGGTCAAGCGGTCGAGATCATTTTCAAAGAGCATCACGATGTGACACAAGAGGTGTCCCTGCATGCGGATGAAGCAGCGTTGGTCTTACCTGACGATGCCTTGTCGACAGCGTCCGGAGCGACGTACGGTACGACCGAGAATCCCCACCAAAGCAACAACAATAACGGCAGCAGCAGCAACAACCACAATAATCCATTGCGTCGACGTCCATCGAATTCCGACTTGTATGAGGCCGTGCAACAGGTTCCCAGCGTTGACACTGCTTCGTCGTACCCGTCGTCGCTGGGATATCCATCGAAAAGTCCCAGCGATTCCTATCGCACCATGAATCAGTCCAATATGCGACGGGATGGGTCATCAGCGATGGGATCGCCAACGGTACCTACCAGTGGGGCATTGTACGGTGGGGATATGACCTTGCGACGTGGTGGTTCGCAGGCGAATCTCATGGCGACGATGATGATGCCAAGCGAAGAAGCGAGTCGTTCCACGCGGAATCTCGTCCGCAAGTCTTCGCGGGTGCTGATGGATGTCGCCAACGCACCACCCAGCAGTGGATCATCGTCGCATCTCGCACGGAATCCGCCCCAACGCATTCCTTCTCAGTCGACGATGACCAGCTTTGATGCTCAGAGTGTGACCTCCACGCAAACGATCGAAGCTCTTCGTTATCTGCCTCCGGGTCACCATCATGTGTCTACCCAGCACTATGGAGGTCATTCTGAGCAGCAGCCGCCACGACCATTGTCGATGCATGGTCACCCCTCATCGTTCCATCGTTCATCAGGTCCGACCACGGACCAATACGGCTATCCGATCAATCAAGAGACGTATTCTCCCCCGCCACCACAGCCACCGCCATCGTCGTCGTCGAATGAGCTCCGCCGGCACAGCAGCCATCACCAAATGGCGTCCCATCGACACCAACAACAACTACAGTACGAGGACTACTACCACTCGCCTCCTCAGCAGCCATCACAACCACTGCCGCCGCCTCAGCTGTTAGGGCAACCACAGCCAGTGCTCAACATCGATCGCCGGTTATCCAGCTCGTCGCATTCCTATTACGATGGCGACAGTGGTGGGCGACACGGAGGAGGCGTTGCCGTGCTCAGCCGATCGAGCAGTGCCAACGACGAACGCGGTAGTAGTGGTGGTCCCCGTGGCGTCCCTGTCTCAACGGAGCGTGGTCACGGTGATCCTACCAGCCCTACCTGTGGCATGGAGCCTTATCTTGGCCATCAATTTGCCCCACCTCCACCGGGGGTACCGCCGTCTCCCGTCTCGGCACAGCCACCGAAGACGTTGACGGCGCGCCCCTCGGTACAAAACATGATCCCCGTACGCGTCGACGCGTACTATGACGTGCCCGACAACCATGCGCATCACCCCTCTTCGTCGACGACGACAGGGACGACGGGTATTTATCGGTCCTCCTCCCAGGAGATCAATCGTTCACATTCGCAATCGTTCTATGACCAACATCGCCCACCGTCACAACCCTTTGCCTCTTCGCAGGGTGGTGGTGGTGGTGGTTCTTACCAACCGACACCGCGATCCGGCGGTAGCCATTACACCGACCCGTATTCACCCAACGGTGGTGGTCCCACTGGTGGCCACTACGGCATCTCTCAAGCCAGTTACGACTCCATCGATCAACATGGCGGCCGCCTGTCGTCCTCGTCGTCGTCGGCGGCACAGCAGGGGTACTACCCGCATGCGAATGCCCCCTCGCCCTTGCAACCCTCGCCTTCCCATCCCCATCCACATCCCCATGCACCGCATTATTCCCCTCCCCCGACGTACCGCTCGATGGGGCCACCCACCACGATAAGGAACGGTGGCCATGGCCATGGCGGCAGCAGCAGCAGCAGCAGTATCATCGATTCCATGCGATCCGACGCTCTTTCTCGTACGTTTCGCTTCCTCCCCCTCCCCGCCGCTTCCCTTTTGCTGCGTGCCTCTAATTAACGACGATGTGATTCATTGCGTGTGCTACTGTACAGGGCTTTCGGAAGATGAACAGATCCGCTTGTCGATGCTCGTATCGAAACAAGAGGAAGTGCACGGGGTCAACATGTTTGATCGGTTGCGGTCGACCGATCAGCCAGAGATTGACTATTGGCTGTCGTTGGGCTACAAGTTCGACAAAGTGGCGTTGTTCATGTTTCAACGCCATTTCGACCCCCGCATCACCCACCCCGAACGATAATGGCCTCACCCCCCCCCCCCCGCGCCGCCGCACGCACACCAACACACTTAGGTTATCGCACAGGTGATTCGTTGGAGTTACTGTACATTCGTTCGTTTGGCGTTGGGTTTCATTATGTCGTAGTTCGTTGTTGTTGAATGTTTGGCTCGTGCATGTCCAATGCACACACGTGTTTCATGTTTTGCTGGTTCTCAGCTTGATAGATACGATATGGGCGCGTGTATGAAGCGTCTGCCGTGTGCACCGAGGCAGCCAGCTGTCTCTGGCCCATTGAGTTTGCGCTCTCGTTCGTTCTTTACTTCTTTCTTCTTTGGTTTTATTGTTCTCCTGTCCTTGTCCCACTCTGTGTGTGTGCTGGATGTGCTAATTTCTTTCAGTGAACGATATGTTTCCTACAGTGCAGTGAAGTCACGTGTGGCCACAGTGTCCAATGGTTTCCTTTTTCCATGCTCCCTCCCTCCCCCCACCGTCCCTCTTCCCCCCTTCTCCAATTTACATTATGTTGCCCCCCCCCCGCCCTATGAGCGTCAGCGTGTGACGCGGTACTGCACAGGTCGATGCATATCGCCTGCAGATGTCCCGTGCGCGCTGGTCGCGGTCTCTCCTTTGGTCCTCCTGCTCTCCACCTACCACATATCCCCCCAGGCTCCGTTTGCGCAGTGTTCTCGTCGGGGGGAAAACGAAGCTGGGTTAACCGTTGAGTTGTATCTTGAAATGTATTCTGGTCGCCCCTCTCGTTGTTCTTCTACCATTTTTGAATTGATCGTCGTCTTCGTCGTCGTCTTCATCGTCGTCGTCGTTATCGTCGTCGCTGTTGTTGTCGTTATCGTTGTTGTTGTCGTTGCGCTGGTTGTTCTTCTCGTTGCGTTCCTGTGGGCATTGTTCTGGTCGGCCTCTGTTCGTCTCTCACCGGCGTGTTTGTTCCGTTGTATGCAAGCCGTTCGTCTCGCCCTCTCTGGTGCTTTCGTGGCCTCATCAGAGAGCCGTCGTTCAGTTCACAGTTCACCGATATACTCTGCTCTCTTCTTCCTCTCTCCCTCCTCCTCATTCTCTTTCCTTTCCACCCCGCAGTTCAAACGACACGTCATCGATGCTCGTTCAGTTCCGCTGATGTGGTTGTCCTGCAGACTTCGCGGCGCTGCCGTCGGTCACTCACTCATTATCTCTGCCGTATATATACATACGTGTACATACATATATGTACAGCCGCTGCTGCCTCTTCCTTCCTCCACTGCCACTGCCACTGCCTCTGCCTCTGCCTCTGCCTCTATATCGCTGTAAATATATTTACTGTTTGTGTGTACGTACTGTGTGTTGCCCATTTCCTGTTGGACGCTTTTGACACTTGGCGCTGTTTGTTTTTTCTCTTGGGGATGTACAGTTCAGTACATATATCTGCTGCCGTAGCGTATTCTTCTCTTAGCGTGCATATCTCTATCGCTCTTTCTGGACTGCTGACTGTTTCCACTTCGTGTCGTTGTCGCTCTCTCACCTTACTCTCGCCCTTGTGCTTCATTCCCCCCTCCACACTCCTCCTCCCTGCCAATAATCGTTGTTCAGTCAGTCATTTCGCATCGATGCATCGCTGACTATATCGATGGAAACGCGCCCTCTATCCGCGGCTGGTCATCAACATATATGTACCTTCCTCCGGTAGCCCTCTCTCTGCCTCTGCCTCTGCCTCTGTCTCTGTCTCTGTCTCGTGTCTCGTGTCTCTGTCTCTCACACCTGTCCGCTCGTTGTATATAAACGATAGCGCCCAGACGAACCACTGTAATCACCGCCTCCACCCAGCAAACTCACAATCCTGTTTCTACCGACCAACCCTTCTTCTACAGTACATGAGCTCTCTGTCTGTTGCTCACAAATAAGCAAATTAGTCAAGCTACAATGCAACCTCTACGGAGGTTGAGACGGAAGAGACGAGACCCGCAGCCCCCACTGCGCCGCTCAGTCACTGTTAGGTGGAAGTTACACATAGTGTAGGTCATGAAAGGAATTCCAACGAAGACACGAGGATATCCATTCCATTAGCAACAATCATAGCACGAATTAAAATCATTGATCGCCAATAGGCGTTCGTTGGTCGGTGAACCTGCACGAACCCCGAGCATGGTCTGCTGCATACCTACTCAACGAATCTCAAAGAACGACTCCAAAATGATGTCTGGATCAATTCTGCTTGTTGCGCGGATAACATGAGCTTTACCAATCGCTGTTATTGGTGGGCCCATGTTTGCCACCGCGGCTGCTCTTGCTCCTAGCGACAGAGACCATTGAGGAAGATTCTCCCGACAAGCGGCGAATTGAGGATCCGATGAAAAGGTGAAAATGTTTCCATTTCCAGTAGGATCAATCCCGCCACTCTGATGTGAAGTCATAATGTTAATCAACGTGTCTTTGCAATTCGCAGGATTATCGGGTGCGGTTTCTCGACCACATGCTGCTTGGAGACCAGCGTCGCTCCATTCTACTACCAGAACTGGGTCACCTAGCGCAAGACGTGGAACCAAGTCACGTTACAAGAATGAAAGATCAATTTCTGGCAAAAAGTGGAACAGAGAATGAAATCGCTCCGCCAACTCTGATCTTGCCACGCTTGTCGATGAGATTTTCGGACGTATCTTATGTTTGATATGTTTTTGATCGGATGTTTGCGACATTCCAAATGGGAAAAGCAGATCATTGGAGCTAGGGAACTGCAAGATGACGAATGGATATTTGTAATCTGTCAGCGACGACTTGATGTAGCACCCTCCCACACTCTGCTGCTGCACCCTCCGACGTCGTCGTCGTCGTCGTCGTCGTCGTCGTCGTCGTCGTCGTCGTCGTCGTCGTCGTCGTCGTCGTCGTCGTCGTCGTCCTCGTCGTCGTCGTGTCATATCTTGTCTCTCGTCGTCGACGGAGAAACTTGCTTCCCCAAGAAACGGGCGATATGCGATATACAACTGTAAAGCTCCTCCTTGCAATAGAGAGCAATCCAGAACAAGAACAAGAGCAAGAACTATTCGTTCATCCATTGGTGATTGGCTGCTCCGTGTTGTATTGGCCATCAATCAACAAAAAATGAGGAAGACTGCGCGTCAGCCATCGATGCGAATATATTCGGAAGATGATGAAATGACCGTCAACTTGTCTCCCTATAGAAACATGCATCGTATTGTCAGTGAAGACGATGAGAAAACTGTCACCGTCAAACGGGATGCCAAGATCGTCAGTGAGCGACAAGAGCGCGGCTGGGGCCGTGATGAGAATGGTTCGTATCATGATGTGGATCACGATTCCGACGATGACAGTGGCCATCGGTCATCGGATGGGGAGGGTAATTATGTGTTGAAAGGGGTGCTGTCGTCGAACATGCACCATCTCTTCGATGCACGCCATCGTCCCGCGGAAGCGAAAGCCAGCTCTCGGGGCTCCTCCTGGAAACCACCCGCCAAGCCCGGATTGGACAACAGCCAACCGATTGTCCATCGTCAGGGTCATCGAAACCTATCCACACAAGCGTCTTCAACTACTGCTGCTGCGCCCTATCGTAACAGTGGCCATCCCAGTGGCCATCACAGTGGCCATCATAGTGGCCATCACAGTGGCCATCACAGTAACCATCACCATCACATCGACAGCGATGGCAACGATTACAGCGATTACGACGACGACGACGATGACGATGACGATGAGAATAGCTTGGATCAGATAGACAACGGCCATGATTGGGCGACGTTGACCATGTCCAACATGTCACCAGATCTGCAGGCGATTTTAGGGTTCACCCCTCAGCGGGTGACCTCGGACTGGAAACCGCCCAGTAGACCTGGCCTAGACAACTCCGTACCGATTGTGGATCGCTCGGCGCAATCCAAACAACAGCAGCAACCACCTTCCTCGAGTGATCGACGACGGGATTCCAAAGGGTTCGACAGTGGTGGTGGGGCGGGTGGGGCCGCGGCGGTCGTCGCCGAGGCCAAAGGCGCTGCGGACTCTTCTTCGTCGATGCGGAGCACCCAGGTGAACTATGCCCCGAGTACTCGCCACTCGACTGGGGAATCCTCCTCCAGGACGTTCTCACGTCCACCGAACGACCATAGCCACGGCTACGGCTACGGCGGCGGCTACGAGGCGGAGGAAGCCGGATACGACGATTCTGGTGGCAAGCTACGCACCGCTGCTCGACAGCGGAGTGACCGTGACAATGGCCGCGAGACCCACCACCACCAGCAGCCCCGCCCGGCCCCGTCGCGTCAGTGGGACAACACGACGCTGCTGGTCCCGGACAGTGACCGCCGCAAATACGCCACCTCTGACGCGCCAAGTTCCACGTCACGCGGCGGTGGCAGCAGCAGCCAACACAACAACGGCTACCACTACTACCGCAACAACGATTTCACCGCCTCCCCGACGATCTCGGCGCAACTCGCACGACCACCGCAGCAGCAGCCGCCGCCGCAGCTGGCGCATCAGAAGTCGTACTGGTCCACCGAAGAGTTCCCCGACAACGACGACGACGGCGAAGAGGACGAAGAGGAGGAGGATGAGCAGGAGGAGGAGGATCACCACGGATTTGTGACGAAAAACATGTCGCCGAATCTCCTCGCGGCGTTGGGGCTGGCGCCGCCCGCGTCCTCTGCGACGTCGACATCGACGCCACCGAGCACCTGGAAGCCACCCGCGAGACCCGGCTTGGACAACTCCGCGCCCATCATCGCTTCCCACGGGAAAGCGAAGCCATCGGGCAGCGTAGCGATGGTGTCCTCGCCACCAACCGCAACAGCCGCAGCAGCAGCCGCAGCAGCAGCGCAGCAGCCGTTTCGACCTCGCCACGACGACAACGGCGTCGATGCGGATGGAATACCGTTTCACCCCGCCCGTCGCAAGAGTTATTACGCGGCGGAAGAAGAAGAGATCTACTGGGAAGGCAAAGACGAAGAGGACGACGACGAAGACGACGGCGAAGAGGACGACGACGAGGACGAAGAGGCAGCGCACGCTGGCGCAGGGGGCGGGGGTCTGTCCACGACCGTCACCATGTCGCTGTCGCTGATGCAAGCCTTGGGCCTCGACACTTCCCACGAACAAACGACCGCGACGGACTGGCAGCCGCCCAGCCGTAGCGGTCTGTCCAATTCAAAACCCCTCGTCTAGCTAACGGCCGATGCCCTCGTCGTCTAAAGCCCCCCGCCCCCACCTCCACTCAGTCGTATTGCGTCACTGACGCGGTATCTCCCCGTAGCCCGCCTCTTATGGAGAGGTCCCCCCCCCCTCTCCGTGTCAAATTCGTTCTGCTGTTCGCTGGTTGAC
This sequence comes from Poteriospumella lacustris, assembly GCA_008000375.1. NCBI lineage: Eukaryota > Chrysophyceae > Chromulinales > Dinobryaceae > Poteriospumella > Poteriospumella lacustris. The sequence continues at coordinate 58,102 of SMOI01000130.1, forward strand.
CCATCGCGCTATCGTTGTTTTTGGTTTCATCTCGTTTGGTGGTGGTGCTCCGAGTCTCGCATCCCTCAGTCTCTCCCCCGCCCCTCTCTCTCTCCCTCTGTCTCTGTCTCTCTATCCATCACGCTGCTACGTTTGTTTCACTCAACCCTCCTCCTCCTCCTCCTCCTCCTCCCCCTCCCACCTCTCACTCAGTGGTGACGTTTCGTTTTTATTTCCTTTTACGTCTCTCGCTGGCTTGCTTGCCGCTCGTTTACCTACATATCTATCAATGCACATTCAAACATTGTTTTAGCCACGCTCACTCTCTGGTGGGTGGTGGTGCTGGTGTATACCGCGTAACAACTATTCACTCGTTTACACCGACCGATCTACGCGCGTCTAAGACAGTCTTCTTACTTACGGCTGCGTGTCGCACGCGTGGCCGCCGCTGCGGGGGCAGCCGTAGCAGTGGCAGCGGCGGAGGACGCAGGGGCCATGGCCACGAGCGACATCGTCTTTTGCCGGGCGCTGCGCCGGGCGGCGGCCACCGAGGGCGTCGTGATGTCGGTGGCCGTCGACGCGGCGTCGGAGACGTCGTCGTCGTCGTCTTCGTCGACGGAGGACGCCACACTGCCCAGGTCCGAGCCCTTGCGCTTGCGGCTGCTCGTTCGTGTGGCCGTCGCCGCCGCCGTCGTCGTCGTTGGGGCGGGCAGAGAGACCTCTTCGTGTTCAGGCAACGGTGGCAGCGCCGCCGCGACGGTCGCCGCCGGGGCAGCCGCGGTCGCTACCGGTGGCACCGTCGACGAGGCCGCCGCTTTCTTCGAGGCGCTACGCGACTTCGACTTGGACGCCGCCGACGCGGACGCGTCGTGGTCCTCCGCCGCGGCGGCAGCAGCCACCGGCGTCGCGGTCGCGGCGGCGGTGGTGGTGGTGTCCTTCTTGCTCTTCTTCGATGGCGTACGATGCTGCGAGGCCTCCTCGGTGGTGGCGGCGGTGGTGGCGGCGGTGGCGGTGGTTGTGGTCACTTGCTCCGCGTTGCGCTTGCCCAAGACACTGGCCCATTTCGCCGAGACACGGCGCAACAAATCGTCGGTGTCCTGCACCGACGCCACACGCGTCATCGACGACGACGACGTCGCCGTCGCTGCCGTTGAACGCGTCGCTACCGCCGGTGCAGGCTCCGCACTGGTCGATGACGCCCACTGGTGCGAACTGCTGTGACTGCTGTGGCTGTTGCGGTTCACGGGCGCGTGGTTGGTGACCATCGAGCGGAGATACGACCCGGCGATCTCCGAGATCTTCGGCAGATCCTCCGTGTTCTCCGGCAACAACGAGCGCAACCAGTCTTTGCGGACGATGGCCCGACCCATCGGGGCGACGGCTTTGTTCGCCGAGACCACGCGGCCACTCAAATCACCCGCCGTATCGACGACGTTCCCCGCGCGGGATGACGCCGTTGCTTGTGGTTGCGGTTGCCACGCGACCGTCGGCAACGCGGCGGTCTTCACTTGCGCCAACGGAGCCGCCGACGAGGACACCGACGAGGACGAGGAGGAGGACGAGGAGGTCGCACGCAACGAGGTCGCACCGACGGAGGCCGTGACGCCCGGTGTGAAGTGGCAGGGGTGCTCCCGCGGCTGCACGAGCCACACGTCGCTGTCCGACGTGAGCACGGCCAAACCCATCACCCCCGATGCCGCTGCAGTAGCGGTGGCGGTGGTGGCGTTGGCGCTGGTCGTGCGACGTAAGAACGCCAACGAGGTCACCTTGCTCGCCAAGGCGACACGTTCTGTCAGCAGCGGCGTCGCCGAGACGGGGCTGAACACCGCCACCGTGTGGCACTGCGGACGACGCAGAAGGGACGACGAGGCCGCCTCGCCGTCCTCCGCGTCCGTGTCCCCGTCACTCTCCGCCGCAGCCGCAGCCGTTGTCGTGGTCGTGGCGATGGCGATCCATCCTTCCTCCGCCAACGACGAACGGAAGCGATGCTGCCCATCGATGGCGGCCGTTAACGCGAATTGTTCACTCGACGCCGTCGCGATGGCTTCCACCGCTTCCCCGTCGACGGTCCACAACGCTTGTTGCGTCAACAGCGAAAAGACGGTGACCGAGGCATTCGTCCCCGCGACGAGGTAGACATCCCCAACGCCTTGGCCATATTCCGCGGCGGCGCGTGGCTCGATGACCGACAGATGCGTCACTTTCCGTGGCTGCGTCAACGTCAACGAGGCGCGTAGACTCACCGTCTGGGGGTCCCAACAGGTGATGAGATTGTCGTGGGCGACGACCAACAACGACGCGTCCAACGAGAAGGTCACGGCGAGGACGGGGGCCACACGGTACTGAAACGCGTAGTGGCACTTCCAACGCAATTGATGCAACGCGTAGGCCTTGCGACGCGTATCGTTCGCCGCTGCTGCCGCTGCCGCCGCCGCCGCCGCCGACGACGTTGCGGTGTTGCTGCGGCTGCTGGAGCTACTCGGCGCCGCCGCTTTGTGCGCCGAGGAGGAGGAGGTCGCTTCCACGGCGTTGTACATGTCGTGGACGTCGTCGGCCGCCTTGCGCGTCCACAGCTTCAACGTGCCATCGCTCGAACCCGTCACGATCATCACGTGCTGCAGCAGTTGATCGTTCGTCGCTGCTTGTTCATGCGGCTGCTGTGGCTGTGGCTGTGGCTGTTGTTGCGACACCGCCAAGGACGTGACGGGGAAATCGCCGTGCGGCTTGTCCAACTGCGCCACGATACGATACGCCCCCGCGCCCTGCGGCTGCTGCTGCTCGTCGTCCGCAAACCACTCCCAAATCTTCAACGAATACTCCTTCGGCAGCTCCTCGCCACGTTTCACATCAATCGTCACCAACAAACGACCCGAGGCATCGACGGCAAAGCGCGTGATCGAGGGCAAGAACATGCGCATGCCGGGGTCCTTGCGGGAGACCCGGTGGTGCTGCAGCAGCGGGTGGTTCTGGCGAATGACGCCCTGGCGGAAGTCGAACTCTTGCATCACCCCGGGGCTGCCATTGATCAACAAGTAACCCGTACGGGGGTTGACGAGACATTGCGCAAACCAGGCACGTTCGGCGTGATCGTCGTGGAAACGATACGCCTGGAGACTGCGCAACAACTGTAACCGCTGGTGCTCCGCGATCGACGCCTTCGTCGGCGGCACCACGACCGCACCACCTTCGCCACCGGTCACCGCCTTGGCCCCACCAGCGCCAGCGCCAGCACCACGTTGGGCCGCCAACTGCGCCGAGGTCGAAATACTCGCCGATTGCCATAGCCACTCCACTTCGAAGCTGTTGTTACAATACAACGACGACGATACCGTTGACGTTAACGTTTAGCACAGTACAACGGTGGACGAGGAAAAGAGGGGAGGGTCACTTACTTGGCGACATTGACCAGGCGCAAGGTGTTGTCCACCGTCGTGACGAGGACACGCCCCAACCGGTTCACCGATTGACACGCGCTGATCCGACTGATCGGGGCGCCGAGACGTGGCAGGTAGTTCCGCCCCGCGTCCTTCAGATCCCAAATGACCAAGACATTCTCTTCGCCGCCGCTGTACAACAACCGTCCATCGGGGGAGAAGCACAGGCTCAACACTAAGCGGGAGACACAGACAAATGCGTCAAACACCAGTGTAAACACCTCCCACACACACACACGCGTCAAACGTACCGGGATGTGAATGCCAATGATGCGTAGCGGCCAGGATTTCACTGGATCGCTTCTGTCCCAGTTGCCAGAATTGCCGCAAGAATTCGCTGACGTTCGTCAGCAGCGAGAGCTGGCCGTTGTCGTGCCCCACCGCCACGCTGCCTGCGCTCGAGTTGGTGGCAAAGGCGATGACCGGGTCGTTCATACTGTAGTACACACTCAACTGCTGGTTGCTCAACCCTTCACGTTCCGCGCAGATCATGAAATTCAAGCCCTTCTTGCCGTTGGCCACCAACGCCGAATACGTCTTCACACTGGACGCACTGCCGTTGCCCGCAGTCGACGCGGCGTCAAAGGCGAACACTTCCAAACGCGGCGTCAAGGTGCTGCCAAAGAGGGCAAAGGCATGGTGGCCCGCCAACAGATCCGAGACGGTGATCTTCAATATCTCGAAGGATTTCTTCTCGGGGTTGGCCGAGCGCACCAGGGCCACGACGCAGTCCACGCGGGCACTCGAGTGCTTGTCAAACGCTTCGTCGGTCTTCTCGATCCAAAAGGAAGTATTGAACAATTTGACGACGGGGCGACCCAATTGGAACGATTGCAACGTGGTCATGGACACCTACAGCGGGTCAGAATAGGTCAGAAGGACTCGTCGTATCGATGTGGATCGAACCGCCGCCGCAACTTACCGGGTCCCACACATCAACTTGACCATCAAACGATGCAGACACCATCAATGTATTGTTCGCTGCGCCTTGAAACGTGCACATGGCACTCACCAAATCAGAGTGAGCACGATAGGTTCCCTGCAGGTTCCCGGAGCTGATCGACACTGATTGAACAACGTTGCTGCGAACAGAGGAAAGAAGACGAAGAAGAGGAATGTAATTCAACACCATCATTGCTCAGCAATTGCAAACGGCGAAGAGTATTACCCTGCAGCAAGGAGAATGTTATCGTGAGGAACATCTTCCAGAATTATCTGGGGGCAAAGACAGGCATTGCCTGCCACAGATACTGCCTCCACTTGCATTCTTTCTCCCACAAAACGTTTACGAAAACGAAGAAAGGATGGAGATGCGTAGCATGGAAAGTGATACGATGCAGTCGTCGACGAGAGACGTCCTGAATGATACAAAAAGGGGAGGAGCAATACAAGAGACGACGACCAGCGATCGTTGGCGCTGGCAGCCAGCGAACTCAGAGTCACAAACTCCCAACATCTGCGATCAACAGTTGGTGAGGGGTTCTTGGCACGGTTCTCGGTCACTCCATCACTTCCAGCGTCGGTCGGTTTGAGCGTCCGGTTAGGAGTCTGGGATTCACAAACAGGGATTTGGGCAGTGACAGTTGGACAGTTGCGAAGGCGCGTCGTTTCGAAACGGCCGTTGCAACCAATGCGACGAGATGATGGCGGCGGATGAGCCTGAGCCTGAGCGGACTGCTGCCATTGAGAAAACAAATGGCTCTTTCTCCACCAAAATCATTCCGTTTTGAGTCTTGTTGTGACTAAATCAACGTGAGATATCACGAGTACTTCTTGCTGAGGCCGCTCGTGAATCGTATAACAATTTCTGTGGGGTTCAGTGAGACTCGTTCCCCGAAATCCATCCTCCAACAGCAAACAGTTTCCCTGTCGTCACTCTGATAGGCCCTTGTATTTTACTCGAAAACCACTACTCTTTCCCCCGCTCGCAAACATGGAAATACCCATCAGTGTCTGCTTAGGACGGCATGTCGAGACCGTCAAGAGCTACAAGGTGGAAGAAGTGCCATCGTTCATTCAGTCCATTGTTTCCGCCTTCAAAAAGAAAGCAGGATGCAAACTCCAAGCCAACCAAGTCAAAGCCTTGATCAGCCTGACGGATTCGCGCGTATTGCGTCCCAACGGAAAGGTGTGGGATCAAGTGTCGAAGGGCGATCGCATCTGGGTCGTCACCAACGCCGAATGGGACGAATACCAAAACACACATTTACAAGCGGAACCGCTCATGCGCAATGGCAAAATTCTTGTCCAGCGCCACCCCGCCTTTCTGTCCCCCGAGAAGCTAATGCATTTCATTCTACAACATCATTCGGATGCGACGCCGCGTCTGCAACGGCGACCGCTCTCACCGGACCCACGAGGCACCTTACGCTCTACCGCAACACCTCGTTCGAGTGCCACCAAACCGAAGCTGCATCCAGCCGCTATGTCTCCGGATATGACGGCACTCAATATTGTGAAGAAAGCCCTCGTCCACGCGTCGCCGAAGCCTACGTCACCGTTTGATCGCACGTTGCGGGTGGGTGAATTGCGCTCCTCGCTGTCATCGCCCAACGCACCATCTCGTGGTGGCTTTGCATCTCCTGGCATCGTCCGGGTGAATATCCGTGCACCGAGTGAACTGAACGCGCATCCACCGGCAGAAGTCCCGGGTCCGCTACGTGTCGGCCCCCACGGCGGCGGCGGCAACGGCGGCGGCGACGGGATCGGCGACGCGTCGGACCACCACCGTCTGGCTCTGGCGTCCGCAATGTCTTCGCCTGACTATGCCCATCCTCCCTCGCAGTATCGCTCATCGTCCTACGAAGAACAGCAGCAGCAGCAGCAGCCGCCGCAGACGCACTGGTCGGAGGAGCCACCGTCGGCGGCGCACACGGAAAACGCCCACGAGCTGCTGCTGCTGTCCTCGCCCTCGTATTCGCAATCCCCATCGTTGTTGGAGACCTACTCGTCTACCTTTGGCCCCGACCACGACCACGAGGACGTGTCCACGGACCAGGAGGTCGTAGACACCATCGGCGACCAGAGCACCTACGGCGACATCGGTGGCGGCAGTGTGCTGGGCGGGGAGGCCGGGTACGAGGCCGCCGCGGGGGCAACGACCTACGCGGAGGACGGCGAGTACGAAGACGCGTATCACGCACTGGCGGCCTATGCTCCCCACGAGGCGAACGAAGAAGACGACGGAGACGAAGACGAGCGTCACCCCACCGCGTTTGCGGATCAATCGCCGGGGGCCGCGGGCTATTGGGGCGCGCCAGCCACGGCCCCGTTCACGGTGGATCTGTCTGCCTATTCGCATCGAAGTGAAGACGACGACGACGGCGGCTACCATCACCAGCAGCATCAACACGACGAACGAGAGCCAGAGCCAGAGCCGTCGCTGTCGACCTCTGCCGTGGACCAGTCGAACGTGTCGTCGTGTCCGCCGTGGTCACCTCCGCCGCGCTCCGAGAGCAACGCTCACGACGATGGTGATGACGACGACGAACCATCCGAAGACCCGCCGATCGACGACGACGAAGACGATCTGCCACCGCCACCAGACGACTCGTTGCTGCCCGAGCCCAGCTCGTTCCTCGACGGTGACCTCCACAACAGCAGCGGCAGCGGCAGCGGCTACCACCACCGCCAAGCCCACGACGATGACGACGACGACGATTGTCCATCGGAAGACCCCGAAGCGGACGAGGGCGAGGGCGAGGGCGAGGGCGACCGCCTGAACGACGCGGTGGAGCAGGCGGTCGTCGCGGTGGCTGCCCCTGACGAGGCGACGGTGTCCATGGCCATCGACGCAGAAGCGGAGGCAGTGCCAGTGACCGTGACCGAGCCCGAAGACACAGACGACGCGCGGCGATGGGCGGTGCCCACCGCGAACGACGACGCCGACGCGGCGTTGCTCTCGCAGGTGGACGACATCTTGGCCGCTGCCCCGCTGGAAGACGCGTCCGACACCGAAGAGGAGGAGGACGAGGACGACGCTGACGCTGATGCCGACGAGCTGGGCGCACAGCTGCCGCCGCTGCAGCCGCAGAGGGCGTCGTCGCATGAAGACGACGCCCACGAGGTGCTGCTACTCGGAGCCGACGACGATGAGGATGCCGCCGTAGGCGACGGTCTCCCTCGCGATGGAGGCGACGAGGAGGCCGCGTGGTCACGTGACTCGAGCGACTCGTCGATGGTGTCGCAGCGAGAGGAGCAAGAGGAGCAGCAGCTGGAGCACGGAGGCGAGCGCCCCGACGAAGACGACGACGACGAGGCAGCTGCGACAGCTGCGGAGGAGGAGGCGGCGGTGGTGGTGGCGGTCGATGAGGCCTCTTCCTCCGCCGTCTTCTTCTTGTCACAGACGCCCGTCGGTGAGGAGGCCGGCAACGGTGACGGTGACGGTGACGGTGGTGCACCGTCATCGACAACGATTGACGCGGCGGCGGTGGAGGAGGTGCACGAGGCGCAGGGCGCTGTCGACGTGGTGGACGCCGCTGAGACTGCGCCTACGGCGGAGGCGGAGGCTGGTGCAGAGGCGGCCGAAGCGGAGATCGAGAGCGCCTCCGTCGACGTCGATGGCGACGTTGACGAGGACCCTGCGGCCACCGTGTCGGGTGAGGGGTTTCCTGCCGATGCGAGTGCGTACGTCAGCTCTGCCGATGGGGAGGAACGAGACCTGCGGACGACCACCGCCGCCGCCGCCGCCGCCGCTGTGGCTGCGGCTGTGGACGACGTCGAAGGTGATGATCACTCTCGCGACGACGAGGTCGATAGCGATGTCGCTGGCGACGGCGACGGTGACGGTGACGGTGAGGACGATGTAGCGGCGGCAGAGGTGTCTTCGTCGTTTGAGGAGGCGCCGAGTCGTCCCGACGAAGCGATCGACGTCGAAGCCGACGCAGACGACAACGATAGCCACCGTGACGGCGGCGATGCACCGGTAACGACGTCGGCGTCGGCGGAAGCGGCCGCGGCACCGACGCTCCTCACACCCACCGCCGCTGAGACCGCGGCCGAGACCGCGACGGAGACGTCCGCCACGACCACCGCCACGGTGCCGCCGACGCTGCTGCCGATCTCCCCGCCGCTGCCGTCCCAGAGCCAAATCGTGGGCATCGCCGCGTCGCCCACCAGCAGCCGCAGCGCCCGCAGCAGCGGCGAGGCCTCCCCGCGCCTCGTGCCGCTCGTCGTGCTCAGTTCCAGTGCCACCACCGCCACCGCCGCTGCCGCTGCCGCCGCCACTGCGTCGCCAGCGGTAGCGACCACGACCGCCGCCGCCGCTGCTGCTGTTGCTGCGGCGGCGGCGGTGGCGGCGGCGAGCGACGATGCGATGGCCTCTGCGACGCAGGCGATGGCGCTGGCGCTGCAGCGCAAACAACAAGAACTGGACGACACGCGGCGGGCGAAAGAAGAGCTCGAAGCGCGGCTCGAGGAGACGCGGTACATGCTGCAGCTGATCGCGGGCGGTGCACGCCCCGCGCCGTATGCGGCGGACCGTGCCAACCACCACCCGCCGCCGCCGCCGCAGCAGCAGCAGCAGCAGCTGCTGCAGCAGCACACCGCAGCGGTCGACCCCGCCGCCTCCGGTGGCTTGTCCATTTCGACGGCGGCGGTTCCGTTTCCTTCCTCCGGCGCCTCGAGCGTCACGTCGCCGTTCACCCGCAACGTCCTCTCGCCCACCACGAGCCACCACCATCGTCGCCAGCCGCAGCCGCAGCAGCAGGCGACGCTGCAGGTGCCGCCGCCGGGCATGGTGCGTCTGACGTCGGCGAACGGCTCCGAGCGGTCGCGGTCCAACGACGTGCTCGACGACGTCGAGCTGAAGAAGCGCGCGTTTCGCATTTTCCCCGCGGAGAGCTTCGACGCCCACGACGACCACGACCACCTCCACAGCAGCAGCCGCCGACGCAACAGCGGCGGTGGTAGCGGGGCGTCTGCGACGGCCGCGTCGTCGGTTGCAGCGTCGGTGGCGGCGTTGATGGACACCGACGACAGCCCCACGACGCTGTCGCCCGCGGTCGATGTGCTCGGCGCGTACAGCGACGTCGACGAGGACGACGACGACGAGGAGAACGAGGTGGTGGCGGCGGGGGCGGCGGGGGCTGGGGCAGGCTACGAGGAGACGCGTCGGCGTACGCGCGACGCACGTGACGCACGTGACGCGCGTGACGCGCGTGACGCCAGCGTGGCGTTGCGTAGCCTGCACCGTCGCTTGCAGGACATGCACCCGCAGAGCTCGCCCGACACGGTCGATGCGGCGGGCGGTCAGCTGCTGCCGATGGGCATCGGTTCGTCGTCGTTCGAACACGGTCGACGGCTGCCACCCGCCGCCAACGCTAACGCCAACGCCAACGCCGCTACGTCGACGACGATGAGGCCGGCGGCGGCTGCCTCGCCACGTTCGCATCACAGCGGCGGCAACGGCGGCGGCAGCAGCAGCGGCAACGGCAAATCGTCGCAGCTGCTGAAGCGCATCGTGTCGATGCGTAGCCGTCGCTTTGCGCAGCTCCATCAGCATCAGCAGCACCCACCGCAGTCGTCGTCACCTGCGCTGGGCAAAGCGGGTGGCCACCGCGACTCCCCCAGCGACCGGGGTACACCGTCGCCGATCCTGACGTCGCCCGTGCAGGTGGTGGCGTCGCCGCTGCGCCGGTCGCACCCGGTGCCCAGCCGCGTGCACCACAAAATCGTCCTCGCGGCGAAGGCCTCGCCGCCGCTGCCCAGTCGCTATCCGCGTCACGCCCCGCACGTACCGCCCTCGTCCACGTTGACAACGACGCCGACGGCAGCGACGACGACGACGAAGACGAGTGGTGCGACGGGCACCGGGCGGCGACGAACGCGCGCCGCTTCGAACGGCTCCGACGACTTCGACGACGACGATGACGACGACGAAGACCACGACGATGACGACGGCGATGACGCGTCGTCTGCGGCCCCTGCGACCTCCGCGGCCCATGCGCCAGCGTCAGCCACCGCCGCCGCCGGTGCCGGCGCAGGAGCAGGAGCAGCAACAGCAGTAGCAGCGGTGCCGTCGAAACGCCACCACCCGCTGCCCCGACGAGGTCACCAGCGCCGCCCCCGCGACGATTTGGACATCGACGTCGACGACGACGACTCCGCCTCCGACTCGTCGAGCTTCCCGTACGAGTCCACGCCCAAGGTGCGTCGTGCGTACCGCTCCGTCGAGAGCACCCCCGCGGCCGTGCTCCTCGCGGCGCAGCAGCTGCAGCAGCACCACCACCCGCCGCACCACCACCACCACCACCCGCCGCACCACGCGCCCCCTCACCCCCACCAACACCCCCACCACCACCACCATCACGCGACGGAGGCCTCGCCCCACCACGCGACGGAGGCGGCGTGGCGACGTTCGTCGTTGGAAGAAACGTTCCGCGCGACGGTGCAGTCGCCGGGCGTCCTCGACGAGGTGAACAACATTTCCCACGCGACGGCGCCTTCGCCGTCCGCCGATGACCGTGACCGTGACCGGGAACGGGAACGGGAACGGGACCGGGACGACGGGCAGCTCTCGGACGCGTCGCCCCCGTCGGCGGGTGGTGGCATTGCGATGGGCTTTCCCGACGACGTCTCGACGGCCGCCGAGTCGCTGCGTGAGACGTCGGAGACGGGTCTCGTGACCCCGCACGAGGCTTCGGCTGGTGGCGACCCTCCACAACGACGTGAGCAGCAGCAGCAGCAACTTCAGCGGCAGCAGTTGAGACACGTCGCGTCGGTGGACTCGGTGCTCATGGGCCTCGAGACCCACCGCGTCGCGGACGAAGCCGACGATGACAACGACGGCGACGATGGTGGCGGTGCCGCTGGCCGTGACGCGTCCAACCCGCAGCGAGAGGAGGCTTCCTCCGCCTCAGCGGCGGCGGAGGAAGCCTCCGCGACGGAGCGTCGCCATGCGCCGCTGTCGCAGCATCTGCAGTCGCTGGAGTATTCGATGTCGCAGTCGCAGTGGGAGCTGCAGCCGCGGGGCGGGTCCTACGGCGATGGCAAGCGTCTTCTCCGCGAGGGGGTGCCGCCCGAGCTGCCCTCGTCGCCGTTGCCGGTCATGGTCGATGCCACCACCAACGCCGCTGCCGCCGCCGCCGCCGCCGCCTCGGCGTCGAGGGCGCCCTCCGCACTGGGCACCGCGCAGCCAGCGCCGCTGTCGCGCGCAGCCGGCGAGTCGAACGATGAAACCGACGAAGACGAAGACGGTCGCGGTATCCCTCCGCCGCCGCCACCGCCGCCGCTGCGGTCCACGGTCACCGTCTCGGCCTCCGCACCGCCGCCGCCGCCGCCGCTGACGCCGCCTCTGACGCGGACGCTGACACCGCCTCCGCCGGCAACGGAATCGCTGACGCCGATGCCGCCGGCCGCGCAGCAGCACCCGCATCATCGATCGCCGTCGCACCCACCGACGACGACGACGACGTTCTCCTCGTCGGCGTCTGTCGGTGGCAGTGTCGGTGGCGGTGGCGGTGGCGGCAATGCGCTGTCGTTGAGCGCCTTGGCCTTCGCCTCCAATTCGTCGTTTGATCTGCTGCAACAGGCCGCCGAAGCGGCGCACGAGACCGACGAGATCCTGCAGCACCCGCCGCGTCTCTCGTCCCGTCGACCCAGCGCCGCGACCGTCGCCACGACCACCGCCGCCGCCGCCTCGGCGACGGCACTGGCAATGGCCGTGGCCCAGGACGAGCTGCTGCAGTCCATCGACGCCACGCCGCCCGTCTTCGGCACCACCAGCGGCGGCGGCAGTGGCGGCAGCGGCGGCAGCCCCCCGAAGCCCACTGCTTCACACCCGAGCCCCACGCGGCCCGGCCCCGCCCACTTCGTCTTCCCGAGCGTCCACCACCTGGTACCCCCACCGCAGGCGATCGCCGACGGTGTAGCCGCCCCGATAACGTCACATGACGAAGCGTCGCCGGTGGTGGTCGACGAGGTCTCCGCGTTGTCGTTGCCCGAATCGGACTTCGCCGACGCCACCGACGGAGTCCAGCGGGTCGAGGACGACGACGATCTCGCCGACCTCGACGAGTTGGCGGCTCGTACGATCACCGCCGCCACCGCCGCCACCGCCGACGAAAGAGGCGCGGCGGTCAAGGCCACAGCGGCGGCGGCGGCGGCTGTGGCGACACCCACCGCTCCTCCGCCGGTGCCACCGGCGCTGCCGCTCGTGCTGACGTTCCCGAAGGACGACGTCCTGGGCCACCTGAAGCGCTACTACTACCCGTTCCTCGTGATGCACAAGTATTCCCTGTCCCCGCACTGCAAGGGCAGTCGTGGCCGCCACGAGCTGCTCGCGGGTATCACCGAGTGGGAACTGCTGGCGTGGATCGTCTTCCAGTTGTACGGCGCCTCGGCCGATGCGCTCATCGCCACCCGCATCAAAACGACGCAAATCGTCCGCGTCCTGACCGCGGCGCAGGCGGCGGTGGCGTCGTCGTCGTTGACGACGAAGTCGTTGGCCTCGTCGCAGTTGGATTTGTTGCTCGTGAAGATCAAGACGCAGATCACGAAGGAAGGGCCCCTCGCGATGATGCAGGCGGGGCTGCTGTCGCCCAGTGACGCACCCTCCGTCGGCGCAGCTGGTGGCGGTGGCGGTGGAGGTGGCGGTGGCGGTGGAGTGGCCTCGTCGATGGGGGCGTCGTCCTCCGCGGGACACGTCCGTTCGAAGACCGGCACCGTGGTGAAGAGCCGCCCGGGGGTCAGCGGTGGCGGTGGCGCGGGCAAGACCCTCGCGAGCCATGGCAGCAGCAGCAGCAGCATCAACGGCAGCGATGCGACGTTCCCGTTGTTCTTGCAGGTGCTACGCCAACTGCCGCGGTCACCTGCGACCGCGACCGCCACCGAGGCCGCCCATACGCAACGGTTGAGCGCCGCCTTTGAAACGCTCTTGACCCGTCACCCGGAGGCCGCCGCGTGTCACCGTCACACGATCGAAGCGTCGTTCTCGGCGTCGGGTGTCTTCTTGCGGTCGCTGACCACGTACGCGGCGTTGGCCCCGTCGTTGGTGGCGCCGTGTCCGCTGCATGGAACGACCGTGCGGATCTTGAAAGGGCTCTCGTTGCCGGCGTTTGCCCTCGACGATGTCGACGGCGTCCGCGTCATTTGGGAGCGCAACAGTGAGCAGCTGCATCAAATCTACGCCTTCTACGCCACGGCGCTGGAAGCGCGTCGGTTGGCGTTGCCCGGTGCGGGGGCGATGAAGCTGCAATTGTCGCTGGAGAACACGAAAGAGCTGCTGATGGACTTCGGGCTGTTGCCGCAGTTGGTCGATGTGCCGTCGTTCCATCGGTTGTTCCGGGCGACGAAGCTGTGGGAATGGGAATTGGCGGAGTGTGTGTTGCGTAGTGCGCGTGTCTATCTGCTACAGCAACAGCAGCAACAGCAACAGCAACCGCAACCGCCGGGTTCGCCCCACGGGGCCAGCGGCACGTCGATCATGGGCGGCGTTGGCGGTGGCGGTGGCGGTGGCGGTGGTCTCCATGGACTGTTGGGCGCGGGTAGTTCGTATTCGCTGCTGCAGTATGCGCGACAGACGCCCACGTTGTCACCCTCTGCGGGGACAGCTGGCGGTGGAGAAGGACCCGCGGCGTCGTGGCTGCTCGTGGACATGGAACAAGTGCCCGCGTTGACCACGTTGATGGCGCCACAGGCGGATCCCGCAGATATGTTGGGCTCGTTGGGGCATTGTTCGTTGTCGTATCCGTAAGTTACTCTGCTCTGTGCTGCGTTGCTCTGCGCTGCTCTGTTCGTTGGCTAATGATGGACGGGCGGCTGTTGTGTGTGTAGGGGCTTCTTGGAACTGTTGGCCCGCATCGCGGCCTTGAACGTCTCCCGGTTGACGGTGACATCGGCACGACGACAACTGTCGTCAGCGTCGTCGACGGCTGCGTCGACGTTGCCGTTGACGGAGACCGTCGAGAACCTGCTGCACGTGATGGACGCCTCGGAGGCGAAGGCGCAGAAACTGTCACGTGCCTCGCGTCGATCGATCACCGTGCGGCATTTCGTCTACGCGAATACACGGTAACCGTATCCGTAACGGTAACCGTGACGGCAACAGTGACGGTAACGGTAACGCGACGTACAGCCAGCCGCACTGTTCGTTGGCGTGCGTCCGGTGTCCTATACTGCACTGCACTGCACTGCACTGCACTGCACTGCACTGCACTGCACTGCACTGCACTGTAGTTTACTGTAGTGTGCTAGTCTACCTTCTGCTATACGTTTTGTTTGTTTTGTTTAGTTGTTTCGTTGGTTTTCTTTTTTTGGTTTGTGGTTTGTGGTTGGCGTTGGCCCGGAGTGTGACCAACGTGAACACGGCAGCCTACGGTCCGGTGTGTGTCTGTGTGTCTGTGTGTGTAAAGAGTTGTCTGAAGTCTCTGATCGTTCAACTGACACGTGATATCGTTCACCGACGATGGCCAGGACAGCCAACGCTGCACCATCGAATCGATGTAGAAACACAGGAGACACAGCGCCACCGGCAGCATATGCGGTAGGGCGGGTTGGGGGGGGGGGTAATGGGTTAGGAGCGGTACGCAGCGCTATTACGAGAGGGTTAAGGTAAGACAGCAGCACGGTGCACTCATCGGCCCATCGGCCCATCGGCTCGTCGGCTCATCGACCCAGTGGGTTCAGCAAGAAACGGTGGGGATCCGCTTGGTACCCGGTCCACAGCCGCCGGGACGTTGCCAACAGTCAAAGGGCTCACGGGGTCGCGTGAAATCGGGATCTTCTGCGTGCATCGGGAAGGCATCAATCAACGGCTGCGCGGACATCGAGGCGGAGACATTCGCAATGACCGAAAACCAAAACGACTGCGTCAGTCGGCGGTATTCAAAGTCTTTCGCACGGTACAGGGCCTCCACATACGCTTGACGTAGCAACGCGGGGGTCAAGACGGCAAAGTCTTCGACCAGTAACGCTGGCAGACGCCACATCTACACACACAGAGAGCAGCGCAGAGCAGCGAAGAGCAGAGCAGAGAGCAGAGCAGAGCACATTCATCAGACGCAACCAACAACACAGACGGTTCGCAGGGTTAGCTCAGTAAACGTACCGTGCGATCGAGCCCCACGCCTTTCTCCAACACCACAATCGTGCCCATCGTCATCAATTCCCAATTCCGGAAACAATCGTAGCCCAAGCCGGGTAAACCCAATCCAAAACGCGCTTGTCCCAACCGATGGTAATACTCGTGGCGTTCAATGCGTGGTTGCGCCCCCCGGTCCACGTGACCGGAGAACTCTTGCACCTGAAACTTGGAGGAAATACAACGTAGAATCTGTGGACGCGGGCCCCATTTGGAGCCCGTCGCAAAGAGCAACATGTTCTTCGCGACGCGCTCTTTCACGAGATTCCGCATCGTGTCCCAAATGGTCACACGGGTCCACCCCCACGTGATGGGGATGCCCCGCGGTAAAATCAACAGTTTCGGATGCGACACATTCGTATGTTGGTTCGAGACCAACATCAACGTCTTGGGATGATTCAAGAAATCGTACACAATCTTGTCACGCGGGGTATCACAACAACGACCCCAACCGGCGGTGCGATTGGGGAAATTCGTCGAAATGAAACCCCAGTTTTCATTCAACGAACAAATACCCACGAACGGGGTATCCAGACGTTGCAGGGCTTTCCGCCAATGACGAAAGAATGTGGCACGGTCAATAAAGGCACCGCCCACGCGATTTCCCGAGAAATACGTCTGTGAATCACGTTCGTAGGCGGTGTAGCCGATGCCGACGACCGGTGCACGCTTCGCGGCGCGGAAGTCGTACGGGTCGGGGATCACATGTTTGTTCTGCAATTCCCAGGGATAGACCAGTTTGCCATTGACACGCTTCGGGGCCGTAATGGCACCGCTTAATCGCCGATTGGCGGGATCCACGCCGACGGGAAAGGTCAACGTGGCGAACTGTTGTTCTTCGTCGTCGGTTTCCGGCGATTTCGCACCACCACCAACACCACCACCACCACCCTTCCCGCCTTTTCTCGCCGTTGCTTTACGTCCATTTTGTTTGCTCGCTTTTAATTCTTCACTCGCAAACCAATTGCTGCGGGACGATGATCGTTTCGCATTGGTCAAGGGCGACAAATCACGTGTTTCGTCGATGAAGAAGTCCATCGTCAGGTGCAGCTTCCGGAAGGAGATGTCACCATCGATGAAATCCAAATGGGTGGGGAAGACCTTCAATACTTCTTGTAAGAGTACTTGTTCACCGTTGGCCGCTTGAATTTGTGCCTTCCGCCAACGGACCGGATCCGTCGGTGGGTCGAACTTGAAGTAACTGAACGAGGGCATGGGCACGTCGCACCACTCAGGATCAGTGCATGTGGCATCTACACCTTGCAGACGGCGTTGAGGTGAGTCGTTTTCCTTTGGGCTTACTACGGACGCTCGAATAGGAGACGAGGCAACGCTATTGGCAGTTTGTTCGAGTGTCCCGACAGTGTTTCTCGACCACAGCGAGAGCCCCAACAGGAAACTCACAACTGCGGCAATACGCAACCAATTGGACCAATCCTCTCTCATATTTCTTATGTTGTTTCCTGCTCTTTCGAGGCCCGCTTAATAAACAAGTACAAGTACGTTGGAAGCTGGCAATAGCTTCCTCGTCTTCCACTGAAATCGTTTCTTCTCTTCTCTTCTCTTCTCTTCTCTTCGAGGAGGCAGAAGGTTCTTCAACACCAGGTACAACCTAATGACCACTACTGATTCTAGTTCTCTTCGGGTATGTGACGCTGAACCTAACTAACAGACAGTGCTATTGGCTATGCCATGGCATCATTGTGACCAAATCAAACGGACACGACTGTCGCCGCGTGCGAATTTTTGAAACGGTCACAGGGCGTCGTCGCATCGTCGCCAATCGCCAATCGATCGACTTGTTGCACCGATTGACCATTGAGAAACGATGCAGCAACATTGGTGCAAGTGTTTGGCGGTCTCATTACGATATACGAGAAACATGTTTGCATCGATTCGCACCATTGCCAGTCGTCGAGACGTGGTGACCGTCGTCCGGAAGGCAACGAAATGCTCACCCACCACCTTCACACGCTTCCCCGTTGCCTGTCACACCTTCTCCACTTACAACAATCGACAGAGTGAGAACAGTTCCGATAAGGGAGACTTTTTGGTTAAGAATAGAGCAAGTTTCCATGACGGAGAGCGCAGAGGGTCTGAATCGAAGTCAGGAAGAGCGCCTCACCAGAACAGCAACGATGTTTTCAGTCTATCGAATGTGGAAGGACTTGATACCGTGTTAGATATATACCGATTTGCTGTGACGCAGCTGCATCGACACAATGTCGATTACGGCCATACAACCACCAATGCGTACGAAGACGCGGCCTTTATGATTTTGCATGAATTGGCCCTGCCCAACGACTCCGACATCCGTAGCTGGTATGCGGCCAAGGTCACGCGCAAGGAGAAAGAGCATTTGATGAAGTTACTGCGTCAGCGATGTGTGGATCAGATTCCTTCGCCCTATCTCGTCGGTGGCTGCTACCAACAGGGGCTCTACTTCATGGTCGACAAGCGCGTGCTCATTCCGCGGTCCTTTATCGGTGAAATTCTCTTCAAATGGCAAAAGCTCTATGCGGATGTCGCCCAACGCGTTGCGGAGAAGACACCTCTCTCATCAAGTACGTCCTCTACGTTGGCCGTCAGTGAGAATGCCTTCGAGTTCGACTACAACGATTACATCGGAGAGATCATTGACCAACCGCCCGCCACCGCCACCACAACAGCGTCGTCTGCGGAGCCCTTCACGACACCGATAACACCTTCTTCGACAGCGTCCAAGACGACAGCCACCACCAACAACGACAATGCCGCTGCAGCAGTGGCATTGTCACAGGCCGTGACAAAGTTTTTACCCATCGACGTGACCAAAGTCCACACGGTCCTCGACATGTGCACGGGCTCCGGTTGCTTAGCGATTCTGGCGGCGAAATTCTTGCCCAACGTCGAACATGTCGATGCGGTCGATTTATCCGAAGATGCCCTGTCGGTAGCCGATGAGAACATCGAAAGCCATGGGCTAGACGAGGTCGTCGACTTGCATCGGGGTGACTTGTTCGCCGCGTTGCCGGATTCACGTCTCGCGTATTACAATTTGATCCTTTCGAATCCACCTTACGTGACCAAGGCAGACATGGACATGTTGCCAGAGGAATACCGCAAGGAACCCAAGATGGCCCTGGTCGCGGGAGACGAAGGCATCGATCTTATCGAATCCATCGTGCAACACGCCGCGCGATATTTGCGACCGGACGGGTATTTGCTGTGTGAAATTGGTCAAACGGCCGAGGCGTTGGAACGCAAATATGGGGCGGTCTTTGCAGCGAAACGAACATATGTGGTGACGGACGATGTCTGGCAGAAAGTCCTCGCGGGTAGTAGCCCGATGCCGTCGGCGGCAGCGTCGGCCGATGAAGCGAAGTCGGTATTGTGGATCGACACCGAATTGTCCAAACGAGAAGTCTTCTTGGCGAGTAAAGCTTGTTTGGAAGCCTTGTCGAACAAGATGGAACGAAGCCGACAAAAGAAAGCGGAGAAGGTGACGAAGAAAGAGCGGCGAACCACCGATGCGACACCGAAGCCTGCGTCAACGGCGTAGACGCTCGGCACTGCATTGGCGGTGGCAGTGGAGGTGGCGGTGGTGCTGCTGCCGCACTGTGGGCGGTATAGTAGTAGTAGTTGTTGCGTCTCTTGTAAATATCTTGTTTTTTGAAGGCGTCGTCTGTGGTTTTCTCTTTCGTATTGTTGACGTGACAACGGGGGGTTCGTACAGGCGTAACGGTGGTACACCCAGGTGATGGGAGGCGTGGACTACGAAAGGAGGAGACGGAACGAGAGAACGGTCCTTGACTTGATGTACTCGTCGCCTGCTGTCGGGCTGTCTGTTCATCGGGGGGAGGGGGTGGTGGGGGAAGAAGTTAAGAAAATACTGTCGGCCCATTCACAAGCCATTGGCGACCTGTTGCGCAAACACAACAGGCGCATACCATGTGAAATAGGGCGAATCCATCGGAAAGAACGAGCAATAGGAGGAGGAGGAGGAGGAGGATTGGATTGAAACACTGCACGGCCAGCAGGGAGTAGAGCAGTCTAGTCAGAGATAAAGAATAACCGAGGAGGTAGAAGTGAGGAGGGCGGAGGCAGGTGGGTCCAGCAGGTGAAGTACACGGTCGATTGGTGGGCCAACGATGCTCTCTGTTTCTCCCCCTCTCCTCACTCTACGCGGCTGGAGAAAAAACCGTGAATAACAAATGAAAAGAAAACCGTCGCCGAACCAAGTGACAACCGATGGAAAACGCCGGCGCGCAAAGAAAAGAAAAGAAAAACAGGGTTGAAAAACCAAAAGAAAATCGACGAAACCGTTTAGCGAAGGGGCAGAAAGTAGCAGGAAAAAAAGAACAACGACAACATCGTTTCGCTTCATGTGTGTTCATCACACGGGGGCAGGCAGTGCGTAACAACTCAAACATAGCACAGGCGATCAACCAACGCAAATATACACAGAGAAACAAACTGCGCACATATACAACCTGCTCACCCTTCCTCTGGGGAGGAGCTGGAAGAGGTGTTGTGCGAATCATCGATAAACATCATACTGAAGGAGGACACAGAGACACGGAAGAGTGTCACGAGTGATGGTCCAAGGGCGACAGCGAGACACCATCGTCGTCTTCGTCAAAGAGACCGTCCGTGGGAGACAGCTGACTCACTTGATGCTCTTGGACCGAGAATGGAGACAAGGGTGGTGCTGCACCACGCTCGTTGTGCGCCACTGACGCGGACGCTGGATCTGCTGGCGCAGTGGTGTGCTCAAAGTCCCAACGAATACTCGCACCAAACCACGAGCTCCCGGGGCGTAGCGTGTCCTCTCCATCGTCCGATGGATTCAACGCGCGATCGATCAACTCGTTCAAATACAGCCGTATTTTCTCGTTGCGATCGCGAGGCACCAGTGACTGGGACAAACTCATCGATGATGACCGTGTGCCCGTTTGTACCTGTGGCAAGAGTACCGAACCATAGCTACGCCGTGCATCCGCAAACACGAGCAAATGGGCAATCATTTGGAAGCACTGCGCCCAACTGGCCAAATGGGTAGCTGGAATACAAATACTGGAAACAGCCTCCACTTCGACCAATCCCAGACATTCCTCATCCCAAAAGGCCACCGCACGTTGTAGTTTCTTGGGATGTAACGCCAACGGTTTAATCTGTGTGCACACACAACGGACAAGGAAGAAAGACCATTAAACGTTCGAACGTTCATCGTAACAAATTCGAAAGGTGACACAACGAGTGAGAGAACGTTACCTCATGAAGGAAATTACGCATGACCAACATTTTCTCTTCGATGCATTTCTTCACGTTCGTCCAGGCCGGATCAATACCAATGATCGTCGCGATGAATCCCATCAATGCCAATATCGCACGATGCGGGGCCGACAAGGCACCAACAAAGAAAATGTCTTCGTATCGAATCAATGATCCCAACCGTCGGAGTTCTTCCATCAATGCTTTCCATACGGCTTCGGCGCGTAAGTCATCACCAAGCACTCGTAGCGCAGATCCTTTGGCATAGACAATGTTTCGGATCGTTGAGAATATGGAGAGCTTCGCTTGTTGGCGGGCGATAGCTTTCATCGAACCCGTTGAGGATCGACGCTTTGTCGAGGATGGTGAAGACGACAAAATGCCCTTCGGTGGACCTTTAAGCTCGCTCGTGAAGCTGGACGCTGTCTTCGATGGCTGCAAAGGACTGGACGGTCTGCTTAGCTTTGGTGACGATGCGCGGCTTCCGTATGCTATGGACATGACAGCGATGGATGCACTTAAGCTGCTCACGGGAGCTGTATGAGGACGTCTATGCTCCGTGATTGTGGCCGCCATGAGACTATCGTGAGCTCTCAACGGACTGGATACATTAGCAGTCTGTGGTCGCTCGTGATGATTGCGACTGTTTGGTGATGCCGGAGGAGAAATTTGTTGAGGCATGGGACTTCTCGTTGATAGTATTTTGGTCGCGTTGAGCTGTGATGGTTTTGAAGTGACCGCTGGCAGCATAGGGAAGCCCTTGTAGGACGCTTCGACAGGATCTCTATGCAGCGGTTTAGGCTTGAGCGGTTTCGCCAGAACAAATCGTTCATCCCATGGCAAGAAGTGCTTCATGGGTGGTTTGTACGGTGTACGCCAAATCTTTTTTTCTTCGCGCTTTCTCTTTGGTGACTTCAGACGTTTTCCCGACTGGACCCTTGGTGCAGATGAAGAGTGACCCAAATCGTTTTCGTTCCCAGCAGCATCACGTTGAATGTCTTTTGTCTCAATAACAATAGCAGCTGCCTCTCTAATCTTGAGGTCGATATGAGACTCAGACGGGGCAAATATGTCAAACGAACCACGGGTGGCGTCTTCCATCACGAAAAAATCAACTCACACTTTTCATGCAAAAATCTCAGCACAAATTGTAGAAACCGTGAACCTTCTCAAATGAAGAAGCAAGATTCACGAAATATGATGTTATGGGTTACTAATACAACGTGAAACAAGTGCAAAACTATTGAAAGTCAAGCACCACTTTCTTGAGCTGACGAAACAAAAAAGAAACCCCAACATGGTCTATCTTTCTATACGAGCACGGAGCAGCATCGACATGATCGTTCATACTAACACTACTATACCCTAACCCGTCAGATCTAGGAAGTCAAGCGTGTTCAGGCTGGGCCAGTAGTACGGTGGGTGACCACGTGCGAAGCCCCAGTGACGATCGTTTTGTTTTCTTTTTATGTCCACACGCCTTTGGCGTTCCGGTCTGGTTGTTTTTAACTGATCTTCATATGCTTCTTTATTTCTATAGTCTTTACGCATCAAAGCTTTTAAGTGAAAATTGTTTTGCTGAGACAAGTTGCTTGTAAAGATGGATTGTCCATTGAAAAGTTTATGTGGGTTCGTGTGTTATCTCGGCCAAGCTTCCAATGACTTGCTCACTGGTCAATATGTAGTCACTACATCAAATCGAGTGGTAGTATCTAGCACAAACTGGTGAGCCTCTATAGAAAAGAGTTGTGGAAATATGCCCCCGTTGTTCACTAGATGTGTTTGCTTGTTTTCACACCGTAGCCAAACGTCGCTGAATTTAGCGTATAAATCTTGATTCTGTCGGAACTCAGAACTGAAAAACGATGATGACACCTCGTTCTCTTCAAGGTCGCCATCAGCTACAGCCTCTTTGCTACCACCTCCTCACAATCGGATCCTAACAGCGAATCTTCCTGTCTCTCGCAACGTTGCAACAATGCGAAATGCGCCATTGGGGATGTCGGCTTCATCATGACAAAGTTGAATTTGAAGGAAAGGCTGATTGATTGTGGACGAGAATGACATTCAGAGTTCTCCTATTACTTGCCACTTTTGCTATTCTTTTGTCTGTTACAGCAGGGGATGAAATCAATAACCTGAATGAGCTGTATGACGCTATTGAAGCTGGCCCAAATCGGAAGGTGGGATTCTTGTCTATGGGCAACTTCCAGGCAGTGCGCAACACTCTACCAACTAATGTGGAACCCGTGATTGTTCCCAGTGTCAATCAGTTGTCCGCTTTGATTAATAATGACACAGTGGTAGCTGGATTGCTGACTCAGATACCTCCATCAGGTTTCAATCAGTTCTCATCCGGTATCTTGTCGCCCCAGACTATGTTTGTGGCCAAAAATGCTTCCACGTTATTGCAGGCAACCATCAGTAAGTGACCTACATCTATCCCTTCCATCATCTTTGCGGTGAATTGATGATTTCCTTCATGGGCTGCAGATGCGGCCATCGTACGTGTGATCGAAAGCGGCGAGGTTTTCACGATTGCTCGGAACAATCCTCCTTTCATTGTCACTGAGGCGAACTCTTGTGCTACCGACGGCGACTTCTATCCATTCCCAGCAGCTGAATCGTTGGTTAATGAACGGTGGTTTCAACGTGGAAGCATCTCCGTGGCATCCCTGGCAGGTGCCAATTGGGGCAATACTGGCAACTACCTGATTGACCCACCCACTGGCTTCTGGCCCGAGTACTTTGGTAAGGAGCCTTGTGAGGCATCGGATGTGAAAAGAACGTTTATCATTCTTTATTCTTCCTGTAGATGCCATCTCTGCTCAGCTCGTTGCTGCTTATAGTAGCAGCAATGCAAACTTCACGGGTTTGAGTCGCGTCTACTACCCTTCCAGTACCGCCGTTCTCAATGCCATTGCAGGAGGTCACGTCGACGCCAGCGATGCATACTTTGTTGTGGATGGCTCATACAAGAATCTGGGTCGTAGCATTTCGTTCACGTTCTCTTGTTTCACGATGGCATCAGGTTCCACCTACTTCACGAAGCGAGTTCAGGGTAGCAGTCAACCAGTCCTCAGTGACGGTGCCTACGCCGGTATCTCTATTGGTGGTGTCCTGCTTGCCTCCGGTGCGGTATTCTTGACTTATCTCATCGTGCAAGAACGAAGAGGTCGCCCCCTCTTTTCACCCCTACGCGATTACGACGACGATGATGTCTCCGTCTCGTCTGTGGAGAAGAAACAGAAACAGCGGCAGATCGAACAAGACAACGTAAGAACTGGGGACCCTGGAGTGAGTGGGGACATTCAGTTGCTTTCCATCGTGGGCGGTGGCTTTTTACAGACAGATCGCTCTGTTTAAGACATCAGATCAAATCGGAAATGAACCGTCAACAAGTTTAAACTTACCGTCATAAATTTTTGTGTGCGTTTTAGTGCAGCCAGTCCTTTAGTTAGTCTCGTTGTAGTATTAGTGGCGTTTATTCGCTGTTTTCCCCCTGATTTAAAGTCCTTGTATTTCATTTTCTCTTGATAAAACAGCAAAGTGGTAACCTATGCAAGACGCGTATGATTCTCCCTTTAAGTGTGTCAAATCCAACAAACGACCGATTCTATTTTTTCCAATGCTACTGACAACCAAAGCGCACATACGAAACAGCAACCCTGGTACCTAACCCGGCCGCCGAAAAAACGGCTCGCGCGCAGAATCAGCTACGGTTCCGATTCCGCCGACCGACCGAGGCCATGCACAGGCGACGACGACGCGCCACCATGACGCCGTGTGCGTCGCAGCAGGCAGCAGCACATTGGAGCCATCGTCGACAAGGAGCTGTCGTTGTTGATGACTGCGAAGCGCGTCGATTCGAGTCGAATGGGGTGTGCGTGGAGGTGGGTCGTCGGTGAGTGTGCGTGCTACTGGCTTTCTATACGAGCACGGAGCAGCATCGACATGATCATTCATACTAACACTACTATACCCTAACCCGTCAGATCTAGGAAGTCAAGCGTGTTCAGGCTAGGCCAGTAGTACGGTGGGTGACCACGTGCGAAGCCCCAGTGACGATCGTTTTGTTTTCTTCTTTTTTGCCTTCGTCCGCTTTCTCGTCGTCTCATGCAAGTTTGTTGTTCAAAACAGATGGTTTGCGTACTTGTGTTTGCTGCATATATTGATACTTATTGACGTAAATTACAAAACGAAACCTATCGATTGGCAGGATTTAATCGTTCTTGTTGGCTCATGTGGTTGTAACAGCACAAACTAACTGGTTGGCGAACATTTCGCATGGATAAAAGCTAACCCTTAATGAACCGAAGTCCTAAGTAGGCCAAAAGTCTGAATCCGACAATGAGAACGACAAGATAACCTATGCATTCTCCCACTGTGTACTCATAGTAGCCGTACGTATCGATGATTGCTGCGCTTCCTGGGATTCCTTCCAAGAGTGGCTTAACAGCACCAATGTAGGCATATTTCAAGTAGGATAACGCGTCAGCCCATTTCCAGTGGGGATACTCGTGAAGCTGCTTTGGGGACGTATAGTAGCCTCCAAATAGACGAGTGGCCTCGAACAAGAATGACACGACAACGGTTGATCGATCAATCGAAACACAAATGCAGACAACCGCCGCGCACAAGGAAGTGGCGGCATATGTGTCCAGAATACAAAACAACATGTAGATACCGAACTTGTGGGCAGATGGTTGGTATCCAACAGTGTAGTAAACAATGGCAGCAAACAGAATCGGTGGCCACAAAAGAGTGATCAAGTCGCAAGTTGTTCTGGCCATGAAATATGAGGACACTTGATAAGCTCCAGCTTGACGCTCTCGCAACATGATCGCACGTTCAGACGGGAATGCAATAATTGTTTGCAACGATGCTCCTACACCTTGATTGACCATCGCAAAGAAGACCGAAGGGCGGATCAATTTGATCGTCGCCGCGCTATTCCCACTATCCTTCCAAAATCCGTATCCCAAAAAGATGGCCATGATCACTGTCACCACTAAAGTCATCAAAGCCAACTCCCATCGACGATAATACTGCTTGAAACAACGATGCGTCAGCACCAAATACTCCCGGAACCACGAACGAGCTCCTTCCTGTGTATAGAACGGCTTCTCGATGCCCAACGTCAAATCCACTGGTACCCTCAGCTTGTGGTCTTCGATGCGGTCTCCTTCCTTCCGATGCTCGTCCTCCGACACTGCCACCACATTCAACAAATGGTCCGCCAAGTTCTCATCCGTCGGACATGGCATGCCGATGTTCTCCAAAAAGCCCACCACTTTCATCGAGTTGCCCTGATACACAATGTTGCCCTGCTTCATCAGAATCAAATTGTCGAACAATCGATACACCTTCGGCTGCGGCTGATGGATCGTGCACACCACTGTGCATTCACCGGAGTCCGCCAGATGCTTCAGCGCCTTGCACACCGAAAACGCCGTCGACGAGTCCAGACCGGACGTGGGCTCGTCCAAAAACATCAACTTCGGACGATTCAACAACTCTATCGCCACGCACACACGCTTTCGCTCGCCGCCGGAAATGCCCTTGCGGCGCGTGTCACCAATGATCACATTGCGAGTGTGCTCGATGCCCATCAGTGCTAATACTTCGTCCACGCGTGCCTTGCGCTGCTCCTTCGTCAAGTCCGACGACATCCGCAACTGCGCCGCATAGAACATGGTCTCCTCCACCGTGAACTCCGCGTGCAACAAATCGTCCTGCATCACGTACGCCGACATCGTCTTCAAGTGGGCTCGCGAGTATTCTCGGCCGTTCAGGCGAATATCGCCCGAAATGTCCATGTATGCCGGGTCCAACCGCAGAGACAAGGTACTCAGCAGCGTGGTCTTGCCGCTGCCAGATGATCCCATGATGGCCCACAAACCACCGGTAATTTTACCCGAAATGTCCTTCAGAAGCATCTTCGGAATGCGCGACTTTGTCGTGACTTTTAACCCCGCAAACGTCAGCACCGTCGGCGAGTTGTCGGGAGCCGCAGGAGAAAATGTCATGGCTCGCTTGCGACCCAAGGCTCCGGAGTTTACGTGAATGGCGTCGTCAATGGTGAATCGGCGCTTGCTTGGATGGCGTTCTTCAGGCTCGTCAAGCACGATATCGATCGCCTCTAATTCTCGCTCCTCGTCCGAGATGACGCTACCTTCAAATTGATGAGCATCGCCGGAGAGGACAATACCTTGCTCATGATCGACCAGGGCATCAGAAGTTGGCACAGCTTCTCGCTGGGGATGAGTGTTTCCCAT